>CAVNYN010276305.1:8324-19358 GCA_963692815.1 Nyctanthes arbor-tristis | reverse complement strand
TTAGGATTTTTTTTTTAACTACATTGACCATTTAGTGCCTTGATTTCTTGAACATATGGACCTGGATTATTTCTTTTTCTTTTTTTTTTTTTTTTTGAAAGGATGAACCTGGATTATTTCATATGTGCATATATTTTCAGCTCTCTCTCTCTCTCTCTCTCGTGTGTGGCTTTTTTCTTCGACCGAAGACTTACTGTCAAAAAACTAGTTTCTTGTATTTTGCCTGGCTGTTGCTTGTCTTCAACATTTTTGTGATGCTGCAAACCTTCTGTTTCTACAAGTTTCTGTACCCATGCAGGTGCATAACATCACTTCCTGCCACACTGTTCTAGTTGGATTCACATATTATTAGTATTATTATCCACATTTGATGTTTTGGGCGCGATACCTTAATTCATACACATAAGGTTCCTGTATTAACCCCCTCCCACCCCCACAAAAAAAAAAAAAGAAAGAAAAAAAGGAAAGGAAAAAAAATAAAAAGGCGCTAGGTTTATATATTACGTAGAAGATTCTAGTCAATTTTCTTGGTTATTTATTTTAATCACAGGATGCAACAAGGGTCACCATGGTCCAGTGCACTGTGTTCGGTTTTCTCCTGGAGGTGAATCCTTTGCCTCGGGATCTGAAGATGGGACTATCAGAATATGGCAGACGGGTCCTTTGACTTCTAATGAACTGGACGCTGTGTCTGATGGACCTACTCAGAATGTGAAGGATGCAGCCGATGAGGTTACTAAGCAGATCGAGGGTGTTCATATAACAGATGAGAAAAATGGGGGAAGTGAAGAGGCAAAAAATGCTGAATCGTAACATTGTCTTTTTGTGTGTCTGTTATAGTTCTATTCCCAGCTGACAGCAGGTTGTAAGAATCCCTTAAATGTCAGAATTTGACGTATTTCTGTGGCGTATTTGAATGAAGAAACATTCATTTTCTTTTCGCTGCAACATAGAATTTGCCTGAGACTCTGAATTTCTCTCTATGGATGAGAATGATCTAAATGTGGAATGAAGGACCCCTCAGTGCTTGGTTTGCATGTTACTATAGATTTAAACATGAGAGCAGAGAGAGTTACTAGGAACTAACTGTTATGATTTCAGGTGGACAGGTATTTGCTTTCACTTGAATTTTGTGTTCTCCAAATCTATGTACAATTTCTTAGAAATTTGAAACAATATTGTCCAAAGAGGAGGCTACTTTTGGAAGTAAATTAGGTCGCATGGAGGGCTCAGGTGAAATTTCATGTCAAAGCCCGACCCTTCTTTCAGTCATTCACTTATTTATTTATTTATTACCATGTTATGTTATTTGGGGCCAGATGTTGGAGGGTCTAATTCCCGAGAGACTGAGTGTTTGTTATGGAGACATCCTGTCTATGCGGAACATCTTCTAATTATTTTTTCATATGGTATGGATTTACGTGTGAGTCTTCTTATTGTATAAGAACTCATGTGAACTCTTATATAAAAAAGGAGGGTATCTCTTGTAGATTGGCACACTTGGGGTAGAGCCTTGTTGTTTGTAAGTAATCATTTAAGTAATTTTTTAAAAGATAGGGTAAGTTCACTGTCTTATCTTTAATTTATTTTTCTTCAATTATACAGTACAGGGGCTAACATTGTGAATTTACCCAATTTTTGTAAAAGATTATGTGAATGTTTACTTACAAATAGTATTTTCCTATGAGAGATGAGGAGATTGGCTGCAAGCCCAATTTTTGTAGTGTTTTCCTAGAAGAGATGAGGAGATTGGCTGCAAGCCCAATTTTTGTAGTGTTTTCCTAGAAGAGATGAGGAGATTGGTTACAAGCTCTATTCTAAAAAGCTCGTTTAGGTGATACTTAGGCAGCGTCTAGGCTTAAAGCTTGGGTTCCACGGTTCGTCATGCTTTGTCCTTTATCACGCATTGGTTGCTCTTTTATCGCGCATTGTTACGCTTAGGTGCGCTTAAGCTTAATGCTTGGCCTTGACGCTTTTTCACGTCTCACGCTTTCTAGAACACTGGCTACAAGCCTTTGGCTAGTAATAGAGCATCTCCAATGTAGAAATGCGTGTTGTGTATGGGTAAAGAAAATAGGATGTAAACATTAGAATAAAAAAAATATTTCGAATGCTAGGATGTGTATTGTGCATGCTGTGACACATTTTTTATTGGACTAAACAAAATAAAGATAACTGAATAGAAATACACAGAGATATAGTACTACATATTATTTAAAAAAATAATGGATGGTTGTTTTATACCTGTGGGAGAAAGCACTAGACAGGCGAGTTCTATGACAGAGCCCGTGGTTCTATAAAAAATTGAGAGAAACTTTGCTGAATCAATGTTAATGTGCTTTTAAAGCAAATTATGCCATTTGACATTATTACACTCTTACCAGCCAGGATTTTGGTGCACGAAAATTTTGATCCAGAGACACAAGAGTATATGTGTGTGTTTTTGTGTGTGGCACATTCTTCACTAATTTTATAGACCCACTTAGAAAGCTATATAAACTAGTAGAGAGAAATGTGCCACACACCGGGTGTCTTTATAACAGAGATCCGGTGTCTCCTCCATTAACACTCTGATGCACCCTCACAATTACAATTACAATTATTTAGTACTGCTTGCAAACCAAAGCGACCAAGTGTTAATATGCCCAATACAACATGAAATATTATTATTTAAAAAAAATTCAAATTTTGCTACTATGCGCGAGCCAAAAACCGATTGAGAAAACTTTTAACATTCTTTAAATTCTTTACTTTGCATTCACCAAATGATGATGCCAAGAGAATGCCAAAGCTTACTGTACGAATAATGGACAAATTTTAACTTTTAACGCACAAATATACAAACACTGCGACGAAATTGATCTCCGTCACCTACAAAAAACAAGAACGGTAACGTCATGAGAGTCGAGCACAACTCCAACTTGCTGGCTCCTGTTTCTTTCATGGATTTTAATGTCTTTTTTCTGGATGCTAAATACTGAATGAATTCACTTCGTAGGCTGTAGCATTCATCTACATTTGGAGATATCCATAATCATATGTTAACAGTGGTGGAAGCGACAACCCACATCGGTTGTCCAATAATCTCCCGTCACGTATGCGTCTAGCCAGACAATCCAGCCAGACATATGAGAGGAGATCATTGTTAAGGGCGAGGAGAGAAAATTGCAGTTGAGAAACTCTAAATCTCTGAAAAAATTGGCTGGTGGTATAATTGCAAACTAATCAACAACACCCAAAAGGATAGATGTATTTGGCCTTCCTCCTGAGATAAATTACTAAAACACCAAAATGAAAAACAAAAAGAAAAAAGAGATCGGAAGCTAGAACCAAAAATACCTCTATATTGGATAGAACGATGCGCTCTATCAGTTCTGTATCTCTGTTCTTACTAAAAGCCTACTAAAAAACGGTGAAATAGCTGCAAGCAATGCTTTTGGACACTCCTCATGTGGAAGATGACCACAACCGGAAATTGCTACGAGCCTCTGCACCATGTGGTAGAGTGAGGATGAATTAGAAGATTAATCAGAGAATTTAGAATTCATTTGGCAGAATAAGTGATAATTCTTGATATTCGTGGTTAAAATTGTCATCGCATAGTCTACATTATGAACAGATTTTAAAACAAGAACTTAAGAATGTCATGTGCAAACAACAGAGAGCGTAAAAAAAATGCAGGGACTTACAGAATTTACAAGTTTAGAAGCCATAACTTGAACAGATTTTAGGGGGACAATGACATCTTCAGCCCCAGTAACAACCAAGACTGGCACTGTTTCAACAGCTTTAAGCAAGGATTCTGCATTAGAAGCTGAGATTACTGTCTCACATGAAAGTTTCCCTATTTCATGAAGTGCTTCATCCCAACCTTCTAGATGTAACGGGGCCTGATGTGTAATAAAGCAGCAAAATATAGTATTATTGAACAAGATCTTGATAAAATATTTAAATGTGAGGTTGACCTGGGGTGATATTATCCTAAGCAGCAGAATATTTAGGAGCCAAGGGACAATGATTGTGAGACATCAGAGGAACTTCGATAATATGTTAATACAAAATGGCAGATAATCATGATACTGGTCGGCACCCACTATGAACTGTTTCAACGATCAATATTTATGCCAATTCTAATTCCATTTAAAAGCAACAACTTGTAAATAATCCTTTTTTTTTTTTTTGGGGGGGGGGGTGCCGGGTGGGTTTGACACCCGTAAAAATAGAAAATGTACCTAAGCACATAACATATGCATCACCTTTCGACTTACACTGCAACACCATGGATATGGTGAGCACACCCTAAAAGCTCCAACATCACTTTTAAGTAATAAATAACAACAAACATTTCGTATTACAATGACTGGATTGACTAAACTAACCAGGTGATAAGATTCTCATGTAGAAAAAATATAACATTGAGATTACGCAGCTAAGAAAATTGCAAAAGCATGCTTCACATCGACACAATTTAAGAGCTTGTTCTCTACTTTACGAAAACCAAAAAATTTTATCAAATCAACATCAACCACATATTTTCCACAAGAAAACAAAATTTCACACTTCCAATAATCTTCCTTTACATCCCCACCACACATTCTCCTATCTCCTTTGCATAAATTTCTAGAGAAAAAGCTCTAAATCTAAGAAGTCAATCACATTGATTCTAGTTCAGGCAATTATACCTTATAGAGGCTTAAGACTTCAGTTGTTAGTTTGGCTGCATCATACCATGCCCGCCGATTAACCACTTGTGTAATTTCAGCTCGGAGAAGTGGACGGACCAAGTGCTTCTTTCCAAGTGATGTGCGTAACAAAATTCTTGCAAATGCAGGAACCAATTCTCTTGACAAGCTCACACTCAGCAACACAATCCCCTTTATTTCAATCTGGAAGATATGCCATTAGGAAGAATTTAAACAAGCAAGGAATAAAGTCAAAACTGTTTTGGAACCAGCACATGCATATTCTCTCTCCTCGTCACCGTAACCAGACTAAATTAACTCTGGTAATTCAACTATATCCTAAGAAACACATAAATGAAACTCTGGTAGCCATAATTGACCTCAATGCATTTCAAGGAGGTCCATAAGCACAACTATCACTGATTATAATATGGTCCAAATATAAGGCTATATATCCTAATTAAAGGGCATGTCAGGTTTTGAGACTATAGCCCCTAGCATTCTACTTCTGCCTCAAAATAGAATTTGGTCAAATCAATCACAGCCATATATTTGTGGGCCAGATGTATTACACTAATCCGCACCACTCTTTTTAATAAATTCTATTTCTATTTTGAAATAGAAATAGAATACAAAAGGGGGCTAACTTTCATTTGGTGCCACCTGTAACGACTAATGTATCCCTTTACCTAAGGCTTTCAGGGTGCTGTTTATGTTATCATGTGTCGATTTATAGTTCAAAACACTTACAAGAAGGAACTCAAATAATTTGTTTAATAAATTATTCTACCCTTCTCTGCAAAGAAAAGAGGTTCTGCATAGCCCAAGGAATATCGGTTCTCCTTTTTAACAAATAATTCAATTTCCAGTAAACCATGTCAAAGTTCAAATTTTAACATGCATAGTCCCTACATTTATCTTTACGATTCAAGAGTATTTGTTTGAGTGATCAAAATTGCGCAAAAGTTGCTCACATTCTTGAAGTTGGCTGATGACTGGACTTTTTGTGCAGCCTTTAGTGCAAGTAGTCCACCATCATCATGGCCAATGAATACAACTGAAGCAAACCCCATCTCCAAACAAAAAGAAAGAAGCAGATCAACCTGAAAATAACAAACTCATCACATGTTCAGATGAAGCCAAAAACATAAGACTAAGAACAAATGGAAAAGCCATTTAAAAGCAAAAAATGTGCATTACTCCTATTGTAGGCACAGATACACATATGTAAAATCCTTGCACTTCTGCAGTGACCTTGTCTGTTAGGTCAAATTCGTCTACATAGAGGAATGAATCAACTTTACGTGTACAAAGAAGAATGACACGAACGAAGATATAGTGACTAAGAATGAATCTAAGAACATACTGATCTTTAGTCAAAACCCTTAGAGCATAAGAAGATTGCAAGTTATTTTTTCAATTCAATTTTTTAATGTTTCAAAATGAAAGCAATGAATAACTTTAAAATCTGTGCTTGGCCATTAATTAAAAGGTTTACATTTTGACTCACTATCAAGCAGAGCCAAACATGCTCATATTATTGTAGGAATTGTTAAGACAAATATCCACATATTCTACCTCAAGTAAGTGTATTACTTGAACAATTAGCCTGCAACCAGATACAGAAAGTCCTAATGTGAGGGAATTACAGTTTCAACCAATCAGGGAGTTCAACTTCACGGCAAATCCAGGAAGATGAGCGTGAAAAAGGAATTGT
This sequence comes from Nyctanthes arbor-tristis, assembly GCA_963692815.1. Taxonomy (NCBI): domain Eukaryota; kingdom Viridiplantae; phylum Streptophyta; class Magnoliopsida; order Lamiales; family Oleaceae; genus Nyctanthes; species Nyctanthes arbor-tristis. Next base: position 12,959 of record CAVNYN010276305.1, on the reverse strand, counting down.
TTAATCCCTTCCAATTCCTTTTCCGATACACGAACTGTGAATTTTTAAAGATATGAGAGAGCTGTGAATTGACTATGAATCTGAATACAATAATTTCCATCTTTATTGCAGAACATTGTCCAAAGCTCACATACTCTGAACCGTTAAGTATAATAGATGATCAATTATGTGTTACACCATAATGTGCAAAAAATCATGCAAATTCAAACATTCATGAATTTAAAAGGTGGACAACACCAGGATGTACACTTCAGAAACGGTCACCTGATTGTCAAGCTTGTAGGGGTTAGGCAATTGATTTTCCTCCCAATCTTTGCGGCGTGGCCTTGATGTCAACCCCCAACCGGGCCTGTCAAAAGCAAGATCGGAAGAGCCAACCTGCCTAGCTAGAACATCCATCAAATTTCTCCAGGAAAAGACTCCCCCTCCAAACCCATGAACTAAAACAATCCCAAAGTTTCCATTTGCTTCAAGGTCAGGTTCCAGTGTTGGAGACCTCGTATTGCTCTCATCCCCCTCTCCAGCTTCATCAAGGCTCAAAATTGGCATGTCTTTGGACAATGGGGAAGTTGGAGAAGCATCTAACAGAGGAGTATATAGAGAGGAGGTGCTAACATGAAATTGACTACTGATGCTCCTATGGATAGTCTGTCGGGGTTTTGATGAAATGCTTGTTGCAGGCCCGTCAAGAAAGGGAGGGGAGGACAAGGAACAAGGTGAACCAGGGATGCTTAGCTTGTAGTGAACCATTAGCCCTTCACAAGAAATAAATAAGCTGTCCTTATCGGCAAGTAAACTAACTGGAAGTTCTCCATCATCACGAGCAAAACCTAATCCTTTTCTCCTCATCTCACTGTTACTTCTGAATGATTTCCCAGCAGATGGAGTAGGGGATCGCGGAACCTTATGGTAACCAGAGAAAGCCAACTTGCAAGAAAGAACCTGCAGGTAAGAGTTAAGTCAAAACCAATAATAATACAAAATCTAAGGGCATCTTCTCTTAATCATTTTTAGACTATTTTTAGTTTTCTGTTTGTCAACCATTTGGTTACACATTTTTGAAAATATGTTTTTGAAACAAGGAAAATTATTGTGAAGGAAACTCAAACGACATTTTGTTTTGTGTGTTGTCAATGTTAGAAAAAGAAAACACTGGAGACAGGAAAAACAAGTCCATTTCTTTTCTTAAATTACTCTCAAAACACAAAACTGAAAATGAATTGAAAACTGAAAACCGAAACACAAATAGAATGCAGTCTAAGAGTCCAAGAATATGAGATAATTGGTAAGTTCTAGAAACTAATGAAAATTGTAATAAGTCTTTCAAGTAAATTAAGACACCAATCTAATTCAACTGGAGCAAACATCATCATACGACCATTAGAAACACAGTTATATCAGGATATCCTAGCATATACTGTATGATCATTTAAAAAATTCAAGTATTAGCATTTCGCTATGCAACAGGTCAACACACCTAATTATTTTATTGAGAACAAGTTATTTAAATTTGCAGGGGAATGCATAAAACTTAATCAATTGGAAAGAGCAGAGAAGTATTGTGAAATTACAGCTTCTGGATCAACACGGTGCAACAAGAGCTTCCTCCTAGCTCTGCAACTTGTACGATAGGCCACAACAATGTGCCCAAGAGCAAAGACAACAGATGAAAGAAACAAGACAGGCATCCCCCAAGACTTCTTCAGGTGCAGTCTCTTCCTCGAAAGAGAAGTTGAAGCTTCAGCCTCGCGTTGAGAAATGACGGCAAAAAGGCAAGCCTTGACAGAGAGAATGAGCATTGAAACAATGGAGCAGATTGTTACATTACCAAGGTAGGGTCCATGAGAGAGCATCATGCCATCGCACATTGAATATACAACTGTTGTCATTCAAACAAATCCACAAAAACCAATTAATTCAATATTACAAGAATTTCTGCATAATTAATTTTGTTCAATTGATAACATCTTGCTTAGCTTCATATGGCATATCAAGTACAGTTACATTTTTCCTTTTAACTATCAACAACCAACACCTCCATGGAGTTTGCATCTATTTTATTCATTCTGTTATACAAACTCAGCCCCCCACCCCCCCTTTTCTCTCTTTCCTTTTTAACTTTGCCACTTGTAGATGATAATAATAATAATAATGTTAAAATGAATAAGATTAGTAAAGATTAGGATATGTAACTAGAAAAGTGAACAAAATAAAGAAGTATCAACATTTGCACTCTTCTCATCCCCAAGATACAAAAATTTCAAAAAAAAAAAAAATGTAGATTTTACTTTCCGAATAAATCTTTTTAAGAGCTTATTATCCCCTTCTCGATACTTTCTTGGAAAACAGACACTGGGATCAGCCACAGAAAAGCAAAAGCATATTCAAAGATAGGAGAGGCGTAAAAAGAAAGGAAAAATGAAAAGGAAAGAAAGAAAGAAAGGTTCTGCTTTAATATTTACATTATATCCTTCACCTCATCCAGTGTGAACAAACGAATATAAGCAAAACGAACAGCAGGAAAAACGCAAAAGAAATCGTACAGGTGATAATAAGAGATCTGATTATCGAGACAAGAGGAATATCCATAAGCGAGATTTTGAAGGCGTATCTGTGCAAATGTTCTCTAAAACTGTAGCAATTAACACATGTAAAGCTCGGAATTAACATGCAGGGCACTACCACATCGCCGATCGCCACCACCAACGGCAAAGACACAAGCAACAGCGATGCCAGCATAGTCACCATGAAATACACCGTCCGCAACCCTCTCCATACCTTCTCCCACCACCAACCCACTTTAACCATCATTATTCCCCAAAAATATGCTCAAATTTGCCAACAAAATATTCCAAAACACCAAAAGTTTCAAAATTTCCTCACTCGGATTTGAATTTTTCAAGTGGGCCCAGGGGAATACGTGATTGCAGAAAAATCAAAACCCAAAATGGAAACAGAGCCACAGGAGACGGCGTCACAACGGCCATCTCCCGGCGCGGATTTACTGCTGGAGGTTTCGTCCCAACGACAATCGTAAATCCTGATTCTATCCTTTATCAATTTCTCTTCATCAAATCCTCCGTCTTCCGAAATTCAAAAGCAACAAACTATGAATTTGAATATCAGTTCCTCTTCATCGGATTCTCAATTGCATCACTCTTTCTCTCTCTTCTGTTAATTTCTCTCCGTGTGCGCGAGTGCGTGAGAGAGAGAAACAGAGTGTCAGCCGTGCGTGTTTGAAAATGAGTTCTTGTATTTGTTGAAGTCGAATACATATAAATAGATACAATTTGTAAGTAACTCCAATTTCATTTGCGATCATTCTACTTTGATACAATTTTTAATTAAGTCACTATACTTTTTCCATTACATTAACAAGATGCATACATTATTCTTATGCTTTTTTTTAACTGACATAACGATAATTCTTGTATGTATGCATGGCATTTAAAGACTGAAACAAGAAAGGAAAAAAAAAAAAAAGGTAATACGATAAAAAAAACACACACAGACTTTTATTTTACTTAAAGCTTCGAGTTTAATATATAAAACAAATTTTTGAGAGCACCGTTATCACTTCTTTCATGTTATTTCTATTCCAATTTCTTAAGATGGTTATTAGCTATAAAATAGCACAAAAGTGCACATTTAGGTTTGAAATTTGTACTCATACAAAGTTTCTTTATATGCATTGCTTGCATTTTATAGCTTATTATCACATATGACCACGCTTATACTCAAGGTCTAAACTCGTCAATTTTTTCATATCTTAAATGTTTTAAGACGCTATCTTATGTAATAGTTGCAATAATATCTAAAGGGATGTCTTTTTATTTTATTTAAATATAGAAAAACATTGGTTAAACTATTTTCATCAATTTGTTTACGTAATTATTAATGCTTAAGAACCTCACGAAACGTTCGAGACACGTGTCGTTCTCTCATGCACACCACATGAGAGAACTCATATATGAGTCCCAGAGGTTTTGTAACAATACTTTGGGAGATTCTTAAACATTATCATTTATACAATTCATAAGTGTTATGCACTTCTTTACCATTCATTTTTTTCTCAGTCATTTCTTTCTTTCTTTTCCATTTTTTTTAACATGCAAGTAGATCGTAAAGGGGAATTGAACTATTAATTAAGAGTGTGGGAAGTCCACTTAGTTGCTATTATACTACTAACACTTAAGTCTCAATTGCTTCTAACATAAAACATAAATAAAGGAGCTAATGGAAACTGATTAAATAATAAAGTGACCTAGATAATACAAAAATAAAAGTACGGTGAATCAATTGACCCAAATTTAAAAACGTTGACGTAATTAAAAAGAGTTAAAGTGTAAGGATCTAATTGTAAATTCTGTCAAACTGTAGTAACCCCAAAAAAAATTAATCAAATAGGAAATGGAAAAAGTGTGATTAATTAAGAGTAATTAAATAATTAATACATATGGTGCAGATTTGATTGGCTAATACTGAGTACTGACCGTTTGCATGCCTGGCCAGCTTTTTCTTTGGACTCTTCTGCCCTTGTCCTTCATCTTTTAATATGACAAATTTGCCCTTCAATTTTTCTTTTGGGGCGGGGGGGGGGGGGGGGAAGATGCCCTTTTTCCGGAATAATAATAT
>CAVNYN010276304.1:0-10056 GCA_963692815.1 Nyctanthes arbor-tristis | reverse complement strand
AAAACTTCAAAGTCTAAAATATAAGGGATATTTTCTCCTCTACTCACACACATAGACCAATTTCATTTGTGTCAAACTTATTTTACAAGTGAGGCCAGTCGGTAAAGACACATGTGTGCTAGTAGGTTTCTCATACTCTTGATTAAAGGGAGTCTGGTTGTCCCACAATAGTCTTGCGGCGTTACACGTGGCATGCGTCTGTTGCGTCACGCTGACAGGAGATCAAAATCATTGGTTAAGGTCAATTACCCTACTCTGTTTCCCCTTTTAATCATCTAAGCGCAGATACATGCGTACTAGCGGGTGCAATACTACAGCTAGATTTTTTTTAAAAAAAATTTCACCATTAGTTTTTTCCCCTTAAAATGTCCGAGATGATTCTGCAAAAAAAAAAAATGTCCGAGATGAAGTCAAACGTGAATTTGATTAGCTAAACAATAATAGCTCACCAACTGTCCATAAATAAAACATAATTAACTGACTTAGCAAGTAAATTAACAATGAGTTTTCTTTCCATCATTATTCCTCCTTGTATCACCCCCTCCCGCAAAAGATATATGCATGTATTTGTTTTCTATCCTTTTCAAAATATATAGGCCACTTTTCCTTTGAAAAATGCAGTTAGAATTTCTACCCCACTCCCACAAAAAAAAAAGAATTATTTTAAATGTAATGCTTAATAATAAAAGGGGTATATTAGGTAAATACTCTTTAATTTTATTTTTTTCAACACTATTAATAACCAAGGGTAGCTATTTTGACACTAGGTCTTTTACTAACCACACCACATTTTAATTATACTCATCAACATTTATATTTTTAATTCTTTATACTTACATAATTAATTAATTTTTGTTATATTTTATTTTAACATCTTATCATCATGACATTTTATATCGAATGATATCTTGATTATAAAAATTTTATTGCAAGAATTGCTTAAAATTTTTAAATAAACAAAAATGTAATATCTAATTATACATAGCTACATATTTTCATATGATTTTAAGGTATACAAATCAAAATATTTTAAATATATTCAATCATTAAGAACATGATAGGATAATTAAACTAAAAATTAGAGGAAAAAATAGCAGAAACTTTTAGGGACTTAAATATCATAAGAATCAAAGATTAGGGATGTTCAAATTAATAAAAACGTGGCATGTTTAGTAAAATGAATGGTGTCAATATAATTAACCAATAATTAATTATAATTTTCTATAGAGGAAATTAGACCCCGTACCTGATTTTTTCAATTTATGGCTTGTCTACATTCGTTAATATATATTTTTTTAATGCAATTATACCCTTTAGTAGTTCAATTTTGCTTGGTAGTAATTTTTCGTGGTAATTTATTGTTTATTTTTATTTATGTATTCATTTTTATGCAATCAACTGTAACGTGGGTTACTTTTTCCCCCACTTCACGCATTGGGTTTTTTTTGGATTATTTTTTAATGTTTTAAAATTTTAAAAAACTCACTGCTCTAGGAATCAGTGTAGTAGTTAATTCCATGTAGGATTGGGAGTCTGGGTTTTGTAGTTGTCCCAGTAAAAAGTGGAAGCTCAAAGGTATCATATAAGTGATAACATAAAATACTATAACTACATACGTATCACAGAATCGAATTATTATGTTGGTATCAGTTTAGTAGTTAATTCCACGTAGGATTGGCAGTCTTTAGCTTTTTCAGTTGTCCCAATACAAAGTGGGAACTCAATGGTATCAAATAAATGGTACCATAAAATGCCATCACTGCATACGTATCCAAGAATGGAGTCATCATAATGGTATCAGGAACCCTTGTTGAAAAACATAGCTACCTGAAAATCTCACGATTCTAGTTCCGCATAGTATTATATATATACATACACAAAAGTTAGCCGCTCTAATTTATTTAATGATTTAAAAAAAATAGATGGAATTAGATTATAAAACCAGCAGATAATAGATACTTTATTTTGAATTTTGAGGGTCAACAATTAAGTTATGTTATTTTTTTTTTTAAAATACTCCCAGAATCCAGTCACGATTTAACTAGTTACCTGGAACTAAGACCTCATTCAGGTATCAGCAATATTTATTCGCTATTTATGCTATTAGCAATCCAGCAATCTATGGTATACTAATGGCGCTATTTATGCAAAATGATGAAACATAAACCAGTGATGAAAAATATATATTGCAGAGCATATCAAGCCTAAATCTTTGTTTTAATTTCCTTATAAATATTGGTAACATAAACTAGCATATCAAGTCACTATACTTTGGTTTATATCAATTAGGAACTAAATTCTTTCTCTAGTTACTAATTGAGCGACAATCTTTTAATCTTCTAATGCAATTGAATAAATCTTACAATGTTATTCAAGTAATTCTTCCAATATAGCAATTATGTTGCTTAATTTGCAGAAGATTATGGGATGTTACAATCTACCTCCCTTAAATGAATTTCGTCCTTGAAATTCTCCATCACCCAAAATCATTCAAGTGTAAAGTAGTCAAAAGAAATATTTTCAATTAACATAAGGTTTAATCATATAGAAAAATGGAGTTTAAGATTTAAAAGTGCATAAAATAAACCTTTGGATTGATTTAAAACAAACTAAAAAGATCAAGGACCTAGTTGTAAAACTTTTTTCAAAAATATCTGGCCGTGTATCGCCTTAGGTGCTGTGCGCCCGCCGTAGGGCTTAGGGCCCCGCACCAAGCTCGCCCAGTACAGGTCGATCGGTGCAGGGGCACTATGAATGCGGCCGTATCGTTTCACAGTGCGCCTACACCAAGTTCTTTGCCCGGTGGGGATTTTTTCACAGTGCAAAATTTTTTTTTCGATCTCATTGGAGTTGACGAACCTCTCAAAAGCTAAGTCTTATAGTATCATCAAAATCAAATTTAACTTATCATTGATTAACATAAATGATTTCAATACCTATAAGTGCACGGATCCGACCAAATAGGAGCGATACATGTATGTGAGGCAGCAGGACCATGCTCTGATACCACCTTGTCATGTCAGAATTTCATTACCATTTTATCTCGAAATATCGATAACGAAAGTATTATCTCAATTCAAAATCGAGGGCGAGACTTCACAAATACAATCAAACACTAGTATATTCAATGTTATTTTACAATAACTATTGCGGCAACCCACAATGAAATCTCAGCCGCACACTGAAGTCTCGATCACATGCATATATCTTCTCCATCATTAGAACGATCTGGCCACAAAGCTTTTAATTTGACACCTACAAAATTGTAGAAAATGGGGTAAGTATAAAGTACCAAATGAATAAGAACATATATTGGCCGACGCAAAACAAGGCAAAAAAGATCATCAAATGACAAAGATACAAAGGCACAAAGCTCAGGCACATCACTAGTTTAACTGCTACCTGTAAACTATATGATAAAAATGTATAAATAGCCAAGACCACACAGCAAGACCATAGTACCGCAAAGCAATACAATTACAATTCAAAATATGTAGATAACGCCACTAGAGATACCCCAAAGAGTAAGTAACAATTTTTTATCCAAAGCAATAGTGCACCATCAATCAACAAAGGTCAAATACAATTAAAGGAAGATACAAGTTCTAAAAGAGAGAGATCCAAGACACAAAGAGAAGAAGAGAGCTAAGGGATAGAAAAGGATGGAGCTAAAGACATTCGTTACTCATCTCAAAGATTTCTTGAATAATCCCCAGTAGAAAAATAACATTAAAGCCTTGATATTCCTCACTTGAAGTTATAATGCTTCTATACATGGTAATGAACTCTTTTCAAGTGAGAAGCTAGATATTTGGTAGGTTTTTAGGGTTGATTCTCTACCATTGCCAAGGTTGGACGAATTTTAAGGAGTTTGAGAGACAAAGGGAGGTTGGTTGGGTGTTTGGAAGTTTGAGAACCCAAATTGCCTATTTATAATAGTTAGAAATTAGTTAGTTTTAATAAACTTTGAGTTCCATCAATCAAATTGTGACACGTGGCGTAATACGACTCCATACATTTGGCATCAAATTGCTTGAAAAGTCCTTGTGCTTTGCGTCGTATTGTAATTAAGTCACTATATTTTGGTTTATGTCAATTAGGAACTAAATTCTTTCTTTAATTTCCAATTGAGCGATAATCTTTTAATCTTCTAATGCAATTGAAGAAATTTTACAATACTATTTAAGTAATTCTTCTAAAATAGCAATTACATTACTTAATTTGTAGAAGTTTACGGGATGTTACAAATTATCTCCTCACAATCTCTCTCATCTTCATCTTCACTTTCACCCTTTGCCATTGGAGATGCTCAGCGGATCATATTGGATTGAGACAGATAACAAATGTGGGGCAAATTAAGGTAAAAATAAAAAAGGAAAACAAGAAATTAAATTAGAATTAAAGCATTACGGTATGTTTTTTTTTTTAATAAATCAAAAACCAATTCTGGGCAGATTTACCCAATATGTATTCATCATGTGATCTGTGATAATCAAGAAATCAGATCTGATTCGCCATGTTTATACTTAAATCGACAACTTTCTTCGACACAGATTTGATAGCCATCGAGACCGTTATAGATCGAGTTTTTCTATTATTATTATTTTCTCTGACTATTGTTATTGAGTTATGTTTGAGTATGTTAGAGTGTGTGAATTTTTTATTTTATATTGTTTGTTATTTTTTATTTAAATAATTAATGATATAATAAAATTTTAATAGATATTAACAGTAAGAATTAAAATTTTAGTATGTAAAATATTAACGGGAATATAACACGATAAAAAATAAAATATTAGGCTTTTAAGCGCTCAAAAATAATGAGGACCAAATTATATAGAAATTGAAAGGTTGTAGACCTATAGTGAAAATAAAGTATTAAGGGTATAATAGTCATTTTGATAGAGGTTAATAGTGAAAATTAAAAGGTTGGAGATGAAATGTAATGTTGGGGACATAATCCGATAATAAATAAAAGGTTAGAGACTTAGTAGGCTGAAAAAAGAATATAGACAAAATTGATACAAAATTGAAAGGTTGGGGAGCTATAGTGAAAATAACCCTATTTTAATATTTGATGGGGTTTTTATTTTATATATATACATATATATATATTATTATATTATATTATATTATATTATATTATATATTGGTAATGTCAGCATATAGGAAGGTATGCTTGCAAATCGGTAGGATAATTTGCAGAATCTATAATATCAAGGTATGTTTTATACCACTTCCTTTTTAGAATGGATATATTTTGGTGTGATGGCGTCAGCAGCATTATATGCTACTAGTTTAGAAGGGCCCCGTAGCTGTTTGTTTGGCGGCCCAAACTGTGAGCCCAAATTAACTGCCTGATACGATCCTAGCAAGAATTCTCTACTTTTCTTTAGTTTTCTAGTTTCCCATTGAATGTAATGCATTAGTCAGATCTTACGCTCCTTTTGAAGACGTCGCCGGCGCACCAAAGTCTCATGCGTACACCTACGACCACTGCAAGATTTTCTTCAACGGCAATTGCTGGTTCTGCATCCGCCAGCGCCAATTTCAGATATTTCCAATGTGCTTCGAAAAATTGAGACTTCAATTCGTCTGCAGCCGCTAATCTGTTTCTGGTGTTCGATTTCTGATTTTTAAAATTTTTCTATTTTGTTATATGTCGAGAAATATTCTTTTGCCATTAGTTAAGCCTTTTAGGTAAACTTATTGTCTGATATCCGGATGAATTGCAGACAATGTCGCACTAGGACACTCATATTCTGTCAGATTGAAACTAATCCTCTAATCATTTAATCATTAACAATTGTATTTAGTTGGCTTCTTATTAATTGCGTGGGAAGTATTTGAGTCTGTGCTGGTGACTCTAAACCAGGAAAGAAATTTTAGTGGGCGAGTATCTCAGATGATGAGGATGAGCTATGCCCAGTGGAATGAAGTGATTTTTTTTTGGTTTTATAATGTGCATAAATTTTATGTTTTGGATCACTGAACGATCTAATAGCACATGTATGGTGCCATATAGCCATGTGGCATGGTCATATGGCCAATGGCGGAGCCAGGAGCTATTATAAGACTAGGCCGAAAGGGTGAGCTGTATATTACGCATGGCTAAATTACCTTTACATATAAATTTTTTTTTCTCAAAAACAAACTAAAATGTAAAGTTTTCCAATTTAGGTGGGGCCAGGGCCCAGCATGGCCCCCCTTAGCTCGGCCAGTGCATATGGCACCCTACAGTGCTAGATATGGACTAATGAAATGTTTCTGGAATTCTTTTTAATTCGTGACTAAATCGTTTCTATATTGCCATGAACAAGATGTCTTTTATTCTTTAGAGAAGTAAGGACGAGCGGTTATGTTTTTCGATTTCTCTGAAGAGCTTTCTAATGATGACAACGATATACCACATCCATACTTAGTGCACCTCTATGGCAGCATTGTTATTTCATCACTGCATGTTTTCTTTAATTGAAATTTTGAAATAGCTTGATTCGGAAGAAACATGTTTAAAGTTTGGGACATTGACTCTATTCTCTAATGATTAAATTGGTTTGTATTTTAAAATATATAAACTAATCTAGTTATCCCCGTTAACTAAAATTCAATTTAGAGCTTGATAAATAGTTCTTTTCCTCAAGAAGAATTATAGATAGATATTAAATGACTAATGGAGAAACGTATCTACAATATGTATTGTGCAAAAATATGTTTGTTTTAAATTTTTGTATCCATACTATTTTACCTCAAATAGACTCGTTGAATTTCTTGTCTAGGGCAAATATTGTAATGAACATCACGTATTGTTAGCAATATGAAGATTATTGGTGCACTTCTCTACGATAGCATCCATGATCTTAGTGTTGATTGGGAAAGGAAGATGTCTTCTTGGAATTTGAACGTCTATACCTCTGACCTCATTATTGTTCAGTACTCTCAATCAATAATTATTCATGATTTCATGATTTTCTAACAAATTTCCTTGTGCATTGCTTAAGTTTGAGGCAGTAAAAGATTGACACGGTTCTATCCAAGTCCGAATATGTAACCCGACCCGAGGTGCTGAAACGCCGGGTCCAGCGGGCCAAGCAACTGGCCCGGATATACCAGGACCACTACTGGGCATTAATGGAAGAGGTTAGAGCCAAGTACCGGGCACACTGCTGGGAGTATGGGAAAAGCCCTTTTCAAGAAGATGAAGAGAATGAAAGAGTCAACTCCAATCAGGCAGCTGGAACAAGGTTAACTCCGGAGAATGTAAATGGAACTGGGAATAGGAATGGGAATTTGGGAGAACATGGTCAAAATATGCAAGTTTAATAATTGCAAGACCAAGGCCATGGCATTAACTGAGTTTTGCCTTGATCATATACTCTCTGAATCTAATCAGAAGCTCTATAAGGAGTGCAAGTTCTCCATTAAGAGGTTCGAACTTCTCTTTGATTATCCCTTCAAATTGTGTATATTTGTGCATGTTTTTTCTCTCTATATTGTACATTGGTTTGTTGTCCTCTTTATACTGTACATTGGTTTTGCGACTGTTCGACTGGTTCCCTTTATATTTAATTTTCCTTGGGGCTGAGGAGTTTTTTATGATTCTACTTGTTATTTAAAGATTTTAATAGCCCAGGAATTATCATATACATGCCTTGTGGCTTGGATTGTGGGCTTTCGTTTATTTATGGTTAGCATGTGGTAATTGTGGTTTGCTGGTGTAGCATCGATATTGGGGCAGAGGGTTGGAAAGACTAAATGTTGTTTTCTGTGGAGTCTCATCACCAAATGGCTGATTGTAGCCTAAAATTTTGCACAAAATGTTTAACATTTTCTTAGAAATTTAAAAATACACTTTCTATTTGATGCGGACATTTTTATGCAACACATGGGTGGTAAAAGATCAGTTTGTTTTATTTTATTGAAGACTGGACTGAAAGGGTTTAGGTCATAATTTTAAGGCAAGAAATGAACTGGACCCTAATCATCCAGTGTCTCTGGTTTTACCCTTTGAGGTAATCTAAATTCTATGTTTGCACTTGATTGCCTTTTACCAATAACAATTCACCAACTGTTGTAAAATTTCCTTCACAATTTTGGCAGTTAATTTTCAGTTAAGATAGTGAAATCAGTTAGAAGGTCGCTTTCTGATTAGCAATGGTTTTATCTATCTTTCTGAGATTACCCAGTACTGAGGATAATTTTTTAATTTAACTATGTATTTGTCATATGCCAGTTCCCCCACACGAACTATATCTTGCAGAAAGCCAACACTCAGGTCAACAGTTCCTTCTTATTGTGCTGCTCACTTTGAAAAGGCTGAAAAGCATGTCGAATTTGCTTTGAAGAAGGCAGGTCTTAATGTCTCTACGACAAATAAGCTCGCTCCCAAGTTCCCTGTGATAGTTGCAGAATTTGTCCTCCAAATCCAGAACAAGAGAAGAACACAAAAGGCGACCCTGGGAAGTGCTGAGGTTAAGCCGAACATTTCTTAAAGCTCTAGGTAATGCAAATATGTATTTAGTACCCAGGCACTTTTTACGGTGGGGACATTTGTTAATCACTGGTAGATTGGAGCAGAAAGCATATACGGTATTATATGGATTTTGTTTGGGACATGAGAGCTATGTCTTGGATGATTGATTCTTGTGCATAGAGAAGGTATCTTTCAGTATTTTTGCCTTCAATTACATCCTACTTCCTGGGCCCATTCGATGAATGCAATGATATAAAAAAAGTTTGAATGCCGTTGAATTGATGCAGGAGAAGGAAATATATGCAATATATGCAATGATCGATGATTAGTACAACGGTTCTGAGAACTGGTTTAGGCAGCCCCAACTTTGTCCAGAATAAAGCTTAGCCCGTTGTTTTTATAATGATTATTTTCAGCGCTACAAATTTATGTGAGCTTGTGTACTTTCAGGTCAATTTTCTAGACCATGGTACGGTGCAATTAATGATTGCTATATGTGTCTATTTGAAGCCTGAAGGCATTCTTTAATTTAGCTTGTTTGGTCATTCTATTGATGAATGATTATGTGAAAGGGGTCCAATGTTATAAAGGAGTACGCATAAGACTTGAGGTGTGCATCGGGGGCTCTTGCCTCTTGGTCACTATTGCATCTATGGTCAAGGCGTGGTTTCGATGGCCTTCACGCCTTTTTAAGTCTTTTAAAATACTAGAACTGGAAAAATGGCTGGAGGAGTTTTGATTTTTAAATTGTCGGAACACACAGGCATGCATGCTTGTATATATCACGGGGCTATTCAATTGCTGCCTTCCTTGGCAGTGACGCAATAAGCCAGTACCATATATTATGGAGCTATTCAAAGCTCTCACACATGAAAACAAAGTGCAAATTCTCTTCAAATATAATATTACCATCGGAGTAATTTCTATTTGGGAACATTTTTATACTGAAAAGTGAAAATTCAATATTCTTAGTTAATGAGAAATGAGACAATCAGGGTATCTAATTAATGAAAAAAAACTTCAGTGCTCTAGGAATACTGAGCACTAAGTGCTTTTGACCAATTGAGAACTCACTTATTAATTAACACGGTCTCCTTATATCTATTTGTCACTTCTCATTAATTGGGAGTTTGTATTTCTAGAGTTCCCAGTCAGATCTTGAACTCCAAAACGCCTTATTTTTATATATTCCTTAAACATTCAACACTTTCTGTGATCCAAAATTATTACTTATCTTGAGTTAATATATCACCAATTGTCAAGAAAGTTTGTGTAAAGTTGCAAACTAGTTCTTTTAAAGTATTTCTTATATCATATTAATACTCCCTTAATAAACCATCACAAACAAAACTTGGTTTGGTATATTATATGAAATTGATCCATCATGTATCAAGGATAACTCCGTTTTGTCAGCGCATCAAAATTTGCATCGCCACATTCAAATCCCCTTTATTAACTCATTTACAGTAAAGACTTTTAACAAAAGAAATATGCTACACAAATCAATTTGGAATCTCGCAAAAAATTCATTGCCTATCGGTGAAATTAAACTCAAAATTATTATTTCTTAAAAAAGTTTCTTTCTT
>CAVNYN010276297.1:0-14319 GCA_963692815.1 Nyctanthes arbor-tristis | reverse complement strand
GGATTGAAATGAAAAGATCTTTGAGTAGATAAGAAATCCACTGAAGCTCACAAACCATTGAGGAGAGGATACGGTATTCATCTTCTGCTGATAAGTAGACTTGGTGTTGGATCGGTCGGGCCGGGTTATGCCCGAACCCAAAACTGACCCGACATGCAATCAGTTTGCAAAACTGCAAACCGAGACCGGCCTATCGGCCCTAACTAACCCGTTGTGGGTCGGTTAGGGTCGGGTCAGTTTTTTGTTTTTTGTTTTTTTTAATTTAAGGTGGAATATATTTCAGCCTAAATGCAAAAAATATTTCGGCCCATTTAAATCTTGAGGCCCATTTCTCATTTACTTAAGGCCACAGAGAGATGGATTTAGGGTTTCAAATTTTCAAGCCATAGGAGATGACAGAGGCGGGGTGGTGGGCGGCCACGTCAACAGCAGCGCCGGCTACGCAGCACAAGCAGTGGCCCAGCCAGCAGTCGCGCGCGGCGCAGCAGTGGATGCAGCGGTGCGCAGAAACGAGGGAGTAGCAGTGCTCGGTGGTCCAGTGGAAGAGAAGAGCAGCGGCGCTGTGGAATGGAGTATGGTTTCAAATGTAGATTTTGAGTTGAATCTTTGATATTGTGTGTCAAATTTGAAATTTGTTATGTTGAATCTGGATTTTGTGTTGAGATCTCCACTATCAAACACTATGAAGTTTCTGAGAAGATTTTGAAATTATAGCTCTCAATTCTCGATGTTAGGTTGAGAAAATGGTATTTTGTGATTGGCATTGTGACTTGTGAATATAAGGCTGGAAAATGCAAGTCTAAAAACGTTTTGAGGCAAAAATCGTAGAAAAGTTAGAAAACGCGTTTAATGGGATGGAAAAATTTTAAAAAAATCTCTAAACCGACTAAACCAAACCGGGTCGGTCCGGTTCGGTTTTGACTGGGTTCGACTGGTCAAACCCGCGAACTGAACCGAGCCGGTTCGGTTCGCCAAACTTGAAACAGCAGTCTGAAAAAACCGAATTGAACCGGCCCAAACCGGTTCGGTTTACTGGGTTGGCAGTTTTTTCGAGATCGGAAGAGCGTCGTGTAGTGAGATATAGTGGCTTGCTTCTTACTTTTCCAAGATATGAGGGTAGATCCAAGGAAAATGTAATAACCTGTTAATGAATGTCTAGTTTCAAGGCAAGAAGCCCAATCTGCATCACAATAGCCTTCCACTTTGAGGTCATTATCAGCTGAGTAAAACAATCCCTTTGATGGATACCCTTTGAGATACTTAAGCAAATGTACTATGGGATTTCAATGAAAAGTGCAAGGATTGTGTATAAACTGTCTAAGCTGTTGAACAGTATATGTAACATCAAGATGTGTAAGGGTCAAATATAGAAATTTGGCTACTAGTCTCCTGTACTTGTCTGGTTCTTCTAAAAATGAATTAAAACAAACAACCAATCTTTGGCCCTTAGGAAAAGGAGTTGGCATAGGTTTAGCACCAATAAGGCCATGTCCTTTAATATATCTAAGACATTTTTTCTCTGGTTCAAATAGGTGCCAGTAGAACTCCTTGCTATCTCCAAACCCAAAAAATATTTTGCATAACCAAGATCCTTTAGAGTGAACAACTGATGCAAATATGTTTTAACTTGTTGAATATCTTCCTCACTTGGACTAGTGACTAACACATCATCAACATACACAAGCAATGCAACAAAGGAATTATCTTGAGCTTTGGCAAACAAACAGTGATCATGGCTTGATTGAGCAAAACCAAACTGTTTTAACTTATCACAAAATTCAAGGTTTCCAATTGGTGCAAAGGCCTAGATTTTTCTGTTGCAAAAGCAAGGACCATTTTAACAGTGACAAGCTTAGCTACTGCTGAAAAACTATCTATGTAGTTAATTCCAGGAATTTGGTTGTACCCTTTAGCCACTAATCTGGCTTTGTATATGTCAATGCTCTCATCTGGTTTCATTTTCACCTTATATACCCACTTAGAACCTATAGCCTTTTTATGAGGTGGCAAAGGTACTATCTCCCATGTTTCATTTGCCTATAGAGCATTCAACTCAGCCTTTATGGCCTTCTGCCAATTTTGATCTTTACTAGCTTGATAGTAAGATTGAGGCTCATGTAATTAGATACATTTGATGAGAAAGAAACATATGCACAAGTGAAGTATAATAAGGATAAGTGGATGGTGTATATGATTAGCTAGAAGGATTTAAGAAATTATGTGATGCACTAGTAGATGAAACAACATTTTATGTAATAAAATCTTACTACCAGACTGGTGGTTTTCGATTGCTGGTGCTTTGTCTAAAAGGCAGTGGTGATGAATGGCTCACATCTAATCCTTTAATCTCACTTATGTTGACATGTGTTATCTCCTCTTCATCTTCATGGACAATATGTTCCACACCAGTATCAACCACAACATCATCTTGATGTACTTCTTCTTCCAATTCATCATAAGTATCCAATTGATCATTTGTATGAATAGAAACTTCAAAGGTTGGCACATGCTCAGCAGGTTGAAGATTAGGTTCTGAGATTATGGGAATAGAAGTATTCTTATCAGGTTGAAGGTTAGGTTCTGAGATTGTGGGAGTTAAATCATGCTGAAAATTGGTATCTGGTACATTTGATATAGGAACAAAATTTGGAATGGTTGGCTGTGGGACAAAATCTGAATTGTTTGATTTTTGTGTATAAGGGAAAACAGTAGGATAGAATTTCACATCTCTGGAGACAAAAATTCTATAGGTTTCAATATCATATAGTTTATAGGCTTTCTGTCCTAGGCTATTGCCAATAAAGATGCATTTGTTTACCCTACTGTCAAATTTATCTTTAGAAGGGTAAAAATTTGTCGAATATGTAAGGCACCCAAAGGTTGAAGAATATGATAGTCTAGCTTCTTTTTGTATAAAAGTTCAAAAGGAGTTTTCCAATGCAACAGTGAGCTTGGTAATCTGTTGATGATAAAAGTCGCCATTAATATTGCATGTGCCCAAATTTTCTTAGGTACATTGCTTGAAACATTAGTGCCCTTGCTACCTCCAATAAATGCTTGTGTTTCCTCTCTACCACACCATTTTGATGAGGAGTGTAAATACAACACCTTTGATGTATAATTCCCTTCCTTTAGAATAAATTTTGACACTCTTTATTGAGAAATTCTACCCCATTATCACTTCTCACAGCCTTCACCTTCTTTTGAAATTGTGTTAGTACGAAAATTCTTGCATATTGGCATTCCTGATTTTTGGTTAAGTGTCAAACATTGTTTATACATTGTCACGATTTGTTGCATGACTTATGTACAAGTGTGATTTAATTATTAGCATGCAAATTTAGTTGTCTTGGGCCAAGAGATAAGTTGTGGCGTATGTACTTGTCTAAAGGCACAAGAACTCGATATACATGCATGGTCTTAATGTTACCTAGTTGAATTAGTATTACCATGTTTAACTAGAAGTCTTATTTATGAGCATGTAGAGTTCAATTAGAATTAGGTAAGTTTGAATTTATGGTATATTGCATATCTAACTTTCTTTAATTCGTTTTCTACTACATGTATATGGTAAGTTGGATTCTTGACTTACATAAGAAATCGAACTCTTGCCTATATATGTATTATCTCTTTATAGGTCGAGTATGCGAGTGATAGCCTAGTTTGAAGTAAGAAATAAATATGTGCAATAACCTAAGGAGCTCGATTGCAAAGAAGACACAAAACACTATCTTATATCGTGAGACTTTGTCTTGCAATCCGAACTTTATGTTCAAAATGTGTTTGTGTTTGGCAAACCCTTCAAGTACGTGGTAGGCGACCACATTGGTGTGAGGGACATATCCATGGAGGTTAAAAGTAGTTTAGAAGGTCAAGTCATCCCAAGATGAGTTCGGGAGATCTCTAGGAGCTTGATGGATGCTCCATAAGGTGCGCGGGAGAAAGAAGGAGCAACAAGAGTTATCTCTTCTCAAAAGACGTAAAGAGGGAGTCTTTTATAAGTTTACATTTTAATTATTTAGTGTCTCTTGTGATAGCACATATTTATTCTTTCTCTATACTAAAATCACATCATGATTACTGGATTTGTTTGTCCCGTGGCAAAGGTGCTCGCAGTTTTTCCCAGTTGGGATTCTGCGTAATCATTCTGGTGTTATTTTAATTCCGCATTCATATCCGAGCTAGACACTTCTAGGTCGCGTTACGCTTTACTCCAAAAAAACATATCTTGACAAGATACATCCTAACTAAAGTTTAGATAACCTCGAATTTACAGTTCGTATCAGAGTGGGTTTGCTTAAGTTATTAGTGAGATCAGGTTCATCTAGACATGGATACATCTTCTGTTAGACCACCTATTCTAGACGAGTCTAACTATGCAAATTGGAAAGTTCGCAAGAAAATTTACATTTAGTTGATTGATAATAGGGCTTGGACATCTATTCATACTGGTTACACGGCACCCACTGTCACACCAGTAGATGGAACTGTTTCTGTTAGGCCTGAAACTCAATATACTGCTGAAGAAAATACTACATGTGGATGGAATTCTAAAGCTTTGAATGCTATTTTTTCCTTTATAGATCAAAGTCAATTTAAGCTTGTTACAAATTGCAGGACTGCTAAGGAAGCTAGGGATACTCTTCAAATTGCTAATGAAAGAACCAATGCAGTCAAAACCTCGAGGCTCCAATTGCTCACTCTTGAGTTTGAACAAATCATAATGAAGGACAATGAGGAATTTAGGGACTACTATGCACGGTTGCGTGAGATCACTAATCAGGCACAAGCTCTAGGCAAGATGTATTCTGATCGGAAGGCAGTCAAGAAGATTCTACGATCTCTTCTAGACAGGTTTCAGATGAAGGTCATGACCATTGAAGAAAGTAAGAACCTGGACGAGATACGTGTTGATGAGCTTGTGGGGTCCTTGTTGACATACGAGCTAAACGTGTCCAAAAGGAAAAAGGCAAATAAATAAGAAATTACATTCAAAAGTAAGGTGGAAGATTCTGAAAGTGAGGAAGATTCTGATGAGGAGGAAAACATTGTACTCCTTACCAAGCAATTCAAGAAATTCTTGAAAACCAAACAGCAAAAAGGTAGGAGATTCAACAATCAGTACAAACCTCAAAGATCTTTCCAGATGAAGAATCAGAATAAAGATGGAGAGCAACAGCGATATCAACAAAAGAAATCTAGCTACATGAAATTCAAAGGCAACAACTTCTCAAAAACTCAATCTTCTAGCAGGGTAAAGTGCAGAGACTGTGATGGCTACAGACACATTGCAACAGAATGTCCAAAATCTTAGAAGAAGTGGAAAAAGGCAAAAAGGCCATGAAAGTTCCCTGGAGTGAAGACGAGGAGGACACGTCTAGCTCAGCATCTAATATTTTATCAGAAGAATAGATAACGATACTGACAGCATATGTCCAGCCTCAGTCCAGTTCTACGAACTGCCTCATTGCCAACACAGCAAAATCATCTTCTAGTGAGGATAAATCATGTCCAAACTGTACAGTACTACAAAGTCTACTTGTTGCAGAATAAGATAAGTCTTACATGCTCCAAGTCATGATGAAATTCTTTGATGATGAAAAGAGAGATCTGCTAAAATCCATTGGACACAAAGATGAGTAGATTAAACAGTTTACAATGAATCTGGAGCATGCCGATGAGAGGATCAAACAGTTGACAATTGGAGCTACAAGATTGAATGAAGTCCTGAAGTATGGAAGACATTTAGGAGACACATATGGACTAGGATACGATGAAAAAGGCAAAGCTGTCCAGCAGACAATTTTTGTAAAATAATCAGGGAAAACTTCCAAAAAGAACCTGCAGGACAAAAACAGAATTCTGGACCCAAGCAGGATACGTCTGGACCTTTTTCATGCAGAATTGTCCAGAAGAACAATCCACCAAAACAGCAATAGCAGAATACCAGAAATCAGCTTGCTACTGTCAGATTAGTTCAGAACTCCAAAGTGTATAGTAAGATCAGACAGGTAGATTGTAACTTTTGTGATGAATTTGGTCATGATGTTTTTACTTGTCAAAAATACATTAACTTGATCAATACACATGAAGTCAAAATACCTGAAATAAAAGGTAAGGTGAAGCAGGTTTAGGTGAAAAACGGTGTGTACAAGAGTTATGTTGTGAAACTTTCTTTAAGTGCTCTAATCCCTAACACTTGGTACTTTGATAGTGGATATTCTAGGCATATGACATGTGACTTGGAGTTGCCGTCTAATTTCCACAGAGGTGAAACATGTTTGGTTACATTTGGAGATGAGATCGGAACAAAGTTACATTTAGGGATCTAGAAATATTTGTATTGAAGGCTCACCCACTCTAACAGAAGTTTTATTTGTTTATGGATTGAAAGAAAATTTTTTGAGTGTTGGTCAATTTTGTGATGACAATCTGAGAGTGTTATTTTCTAAAACCGAGTGTAAAGTTTTTGATCTTGATCCAAATTCAAATTTACTTAGACAAAATTTACTCAAAGGTGTTAGGTCTTGTGACAAATGTTATATCTTGAACCCAAAATTGACTTGTAAAGTTGCTAGTGCTAACCCTGCAGAGCTTTGGTACAATAGATTGGGTCACATGAATTATCAAAGTTTACTCAAATTGACCAAAAGTGGAGCTGTTAGAGGAATACCATAATTGAAAACAATTCCTGAAAGCATATGTAAACCATGCTAGAAAGGTAAGCAAATCAAGAATTCACACAAGGCAGGTCAGTACCTATCCACCTCAGGTATACTTGAACAGATTCATACGGATCTTATGGGTTCTATTCAAACTGAAAGCATTGGTGAAAAAATATACATTTATGTCTATGTTGATGATTTCTCTATATATACATGTGTTAACTTTATTAGAGAAAAATCTGATACATTTGACAGATTTTGTGTCTTGTTCTAGAAATTTTCCAATGAAAAATCCGATGAAGGTATTACCATCAAAAGAATCAGAAGTGATCATGACAAAGAATTTGATAATTTTAATTTTTCTGATTTTTGTGATAAATATGGTGTTTTGCATGAATTTTCTGCACCTAGAAGCCCTTAACAGAATGGTGTAGTTGAAAGAAAAAAATAGGAACTTGCAGGCAATGGCTAGAGTTGTGTTTAATAGCAAACAATTACCTGCTAAATTATGGGCTGAAGCAATTAATACTGCACGTTACACCATTAATAGAGTAACACTTAGATATTGAACTAATCAGACTCCATATGAAATTTGGAAAGGCAGAAAACCTAGATTGAACTACTTTCATATTTTTGGAAGTAAATGCTATATTTTGAATGATAAGGGTCACCTAGGAAAATTTGATGCTAAATCCGATTAAGTAGTCTTTGTTGGTTATTCTGAGAATTCTAGGGCTTATAGATTTATAATATGAGAACTCAGAATATTGTTGAGTCAGTAAATGTTAAAGTTGATTATACTGCTGACTACTTCGTTTATTCACAAGAACTTGAAATTGAAAATCTGGAAGTCATCACAGTACAGAATCAAACTGACAGCACTGAGGCAGGACACATCCCGTCTTAGTCCAACGCATCAGAAGCTGAGTGAGATACATCTGGCCAAGGACAAAATGGACAAACTGCAGAATCTGAATCTGAGTCAGAACTTGAACGAGAACCAGAACCCAGAAGACAACCATATACCAGAATTTAGAAGGCACATCCAGTTGACAACATCCTGTCTAAAAAAGAAGGGATGGTGACCAGAAGGAAATTTCAACAAGAATTTGGTCACATGTACTACATTTCAATAGTTGAACCTAAAAATGTGAAGGAAGCTTTACAAGATGATAATTGGGTTCAAGCAATACAACAGGAATTGAACCAGTTTGAAAGGAATCAGGTATGGGAACTAGTGCAAAGACCCTCTGATGGAAATGTAATTGGAACAAAGCGGGTCTTCAAAAACAAGTTAGATGAGCAAGGTAAGATTATCAAGAACAAAGCAAGACTTGTGGCTCAAGACTGTACCCAGATGGAAGGGATAGACTTTGATGAGAGATTTGCACCAGTAGCCAGACTTGCGTCAATTAGACTACTTCTTGCAGTAGCATGTCATGTTGATTTCAAGTTATACCAGATGGATGTGAAGAGTGCATTTCTGAATGGCATTCTGAATGAGGAAGCATATGTTGAGCAACCACCAGGATTTATTTATCCACAGTATCCTGATCATGTATACAGGTTGAGGAAAGCTTTGTATGGCTTAAGACGAGCTCCCAGAACTTGGTATGAATGATTCACCACCTTTTTTATTGAACAAGGCTACAATAGAGGGGGTACTGACAAAACCTTATTCATCAAGCCATTAAAGAAAGGAATTATTGTTCCTCAAATTTATGTGGATGACATTGTATTTGGATCTACATCAGAAGCCAAGACAAAGGAATTTGTCAAGACAATGCAAACAGAATTTGAGATGAGTATGGTTGGTGAAATTACATTCTTTTTGGGATTACAGGTTAAGCATGACAAGTGTGGCATCTTTATCTCTCTGACAAAATATGCTAGAAATCTGGTAAAGAACTTTAGCTTGGAAGAATCTAAACCGATGAGAACTCCAACGGCTACTAATCTGAAATTATCAAAGGATGATCATGTAAAAGAGATTGACCCTACTTTATATCATAGCATGATTGGGGAATTTACTCTATCTGATAGCAAGCACGCCAGACGTATCCTTCAACGTAGGTATGTGTACTAGATATCAGCCAAAGCCTAGAGAGACACATCTGGCTGCGGTCAAAAGGATTATCAAATATGTCAGTGGGACAACAGAGTATGGCATATGGTTTTCTAAGGATACCAATGCTAATCTTGCTGGATACTCAGATGCAGATTGGGTTGGGAATGTTGATGACAGAAAGAGTACTTCAGGAGGATGTTTCTACATGGGGAACAACTTAGTTGCCTGGATGAGCAAAAAGTAAAATTCCATCTCTCTCTCCACAGCAGAAGTAGAATTCATAGCTGCAGGAAGTTGTTGTACACAACTTCTATGGATGAAACAAATGCTGAAGGACTACGGAATTTCCCAAGATTAGGCTACTATCTTCTATGATATCACAAGTGCTATAAACATTTCCAAAAATCCAGTTCAACACTCTAGAACCAAGCACATTGATATAAGAAATCATTTTATCAGGGAGTTGGTTGCATAGAAAGTAATTACCATGGAGTATATTCAGATAGAATATCAGCTTGCAGATATGTTTACTAAAGTATTGAATACATATAGGTTTGAAGGCCTAAGAAAACATATTGACATTTGCATACAGCTTAAATAGGCTCAACTTCATAAAAAGACAGATTGCATGTCACTGTACATATTTAAAAAAAAATAAAATGAGAAAATCTAGAAAAACAGAAAGTTTTTATTATTTGCATTTTTCATATAGTTGTGTGATTTGTGTCATTCATAATCATATTAATCAAATCACCTTGTATATGTGCAGGATATCACTAAGATACTCAGTTTTGTGTCATCCTGAAGAGATCAGTTAAAACTTGTTCTCCTAATTCCATAAAAATAAACTGCATAAAAAAGATGGGATACATCCAGTCAGTTTTGCACTATAAGAGATATTCTGATTGAGAGTCATAACTTTAATGTAGACCTATGGTCAGTATCTACACTCTTCGGCACCACATACAACTAATAATATCTAAAGGGCAGAGTCTATAAGGGTAAAAGCTACCAGTCAACCAATACTCAAAAGCATTTTTTATAAGAGTACATGCAGCTACCTTTACCCTCAGAAGACAATACTCAAAAGCATAGAAAAAGTTGAGCAAGCCGAGGACTTAAAAGTTGTATTTTTTTTATAAGAGTTGTTCAGATGATGACCGGCCTTCTTGTGCATCACTCATAAGTCTCAATAAGTCAAGTCCTTACAAGGTGCAAAGTAGAATCAGGATTGACCATGAAAAGATTAATTTAAAAGAAATTCCATTCAAAAATAAATTCCTTCTATTGAGAACAGTTCAGTTGATTGAAAACTTCATGGTGTGAACTTGAACAGGTATTTTTGAAAGTATTCAATACTGAAATTAAGTTAATGTTGGTTCCTTACATTTGCATGTGTTTGCCTGTGCGCATTAGCCCAGATGCATCTCGTACTTTTGTTGACAAATCAAGCAGGACGCATCTGTCTGAGCTTATACTTTGTGGCGATTACAGGTAAAACCACACTTAAAATTTCTGACGGGCAAATTTTTAAAACCAACCTTCTAAAACTGTTCAGTTTCCCTCTTATTTGTCAAACTTCCCTCTTTTTCATACATTCCATTCCATAACTGACGCAAACATTCGTTTTTTCTCTCCAAAAAGTTTCCTAACTGCTCTCAATTTTATTCAAAGATTTTCTTGTGTTTTCTTTTCAAAATTCTGTCACAGAATATCATAGCTGGAAAGGGAAAGCACGGTGTCGGAGTTAGACGCAGCGGCTGAATCTCAAAGAAAATGTCTGCAGACGCAGGAGCATCTTAATCTATTGAATTGCAAGTCCCCGTGCCTCAGAACTCATCTCCACCATGAGTTGCGTCGCCAGAACCGATTCCTAAGGAAGTGTCACCAGTCAAGCCATATCCTACTCCGATCATGCAAGTCCCTATAGCAGAAGCCCCATACACACTCGATCCGCTCACGGCTATGGTGTTGTATGTCCCGCCTGAAGAAGGACAAAATCCACCAGCAGAAGTTCCGATTCCACATGTTGAACAAATTCAACAGCTGCTACTGGAACCAGAAAACCCTAATCTACCAGAAATCCCAATTGTTGAGGAAGAAAATCCAATTCTGACGATTACAGAGGAAATACCAGTTCCAGAAGTCGAATTCCCTCAAGAACAACCAAAAATTCCTCATTCAGAGGAGATTCAGGCTGATAATCAAGTAGAGCCCAACATACATAACATTTTGCATTCAATCACTCGAAAAAACCCTAATGATGTTGGGGATGCAGAAATTCAGGGGGAAAGGGGTCCGAAAACTGAAGCAGAGATAGTGAAAACAGTGGAAACTCAAGATGACAAAGACAAACATGACAAATCCTCGTCGCATGCTGCGGAGGATTCAGGAAAGGAAAATGACTGAGAAATTTGAGAAATCTGAATTTGATCAGGATTAATCTACACCAGATTGAGAATAGAAGTCCAAACAGGTCAATGACAGAAACTCTGATAAGGAAAGTGATTATCAGATAGAGAAAGTTGAAGAAAGCTCAGATGACTCATTTGAAGAGTCTGAAAAATTTGATGAAAAAGAAAATAAGAGAAGGGAAGACATTAAGAAGGGGAAACAGATAATGCTAGCAATACCAACCAGGAGACTAGCAACCAGAAGATCCATAGGGATCCTCATTAAGAGTCCCAAAAAATCATCTCAGTCAGAATTAGCTGAGCAAAAGGTAGTCAGTCTGGATACATCTAGTAGGGCGTCCAGTGAAAGTGATACTAAACCAGCTCAGACGCATCCAGATCCGGATGACTTCAAGAGGACTGAAATCAGAACAGTAAGAGGTTCTTTTACTCCTTATAGTTATTTGTTTTATGATAAGAAGGCTGCTCAGTTGTTTCGTAACTTTGTGAATTTTAGAAAATTTACTTATGAAAGGAGGATTATGATTTCTAACTTTGATATGATTGAGTTGCATGAGTTGGTAGAATTTTTTTGGCTAGAAAAATTGTTTGATTGCACGGGAACTATGAATGAGACTGTTGTGAAAGAATTCTTGTCCAACATTCCAAAGAAATTTGGAAGCCCTGACTGTCTGTTTACAACAAAAACTATGTGAGATGGAGAATGATTAAGTTCACTGCTAAGAGTCTTAAGAAGTGGCTGTGGATTAGACAGTTTGATGTAGATGCGGAAGATGATGAGAAATATAATCTATCTAATAATGAGATTGCTAGAGAACTCATAGGAACCACATGGCCAGCCAAGAGAACTGAAATTCCTTTATCCATCATGACTCAAAAATACAAACTTCTCCATAAGATTGTTATAACAAATCTGGACCCTCTTACTTACGAAACCAAGATAAACAGACCATGAGCCGTGTTGTATTCGTTGGGGACAAAACAGGAAGTTAACTGGGAAAAAAAGGTTTTTGATATCATTAAGGGCTGCATATCATGTAGCGGACCTTGAAAATCTAAAATCTACAAACTATCATTTCCTTGGGTGATTTACAATTATTTGAAGGATCAGGGGATTGAGGACAAAAAGGGTGATTAGTGGTCGAGACCTTTAGATCTACTCAGAAAGGATCACAGATCTAAACTCATCTCATCTTCTAACAGACCTCAGGCTTCATCTGGCAAAGCAGACATACCGATAGATATTCTAGCAGAATCTTCACTCAGACAGGACATGTCCTACCTCAAAGAAGACTTGAATCAGCTCAGGAAACATGTCACTGGTCTTAGTAACTCATTTAATTCTTTTATTCAACGTTTTAACCCTTTGTGCAGTTTAATGGTACATTGCTTACTTTTGAATGGGCAAACGTTCGCATACAAGGATGCTGACATCAGTGGATTCCTAAGGAGCTACCTTGCTGTGATAGACAAAGAAGCTACCAAGGCACAGTAGGATGCCAAGGAGGTTGATTCATCAACCAGACCCAGGGAGGATACATCTGGTGCAGCTACCCCTCAAAAGAAGAAAAAGAAAAGAGCAGCTGATGATAAATGCTCTAACAAGAAGAAGGATAAGAAGAAACAGAAGAAAAATCATGACTGATGCAGTTTCCCAAGGATGAAGAAACAAGAAGCAAAAGGAATGAGACATTCTCAAGAAATATTCATATATTTTCTTGAAACACTCATTTTATTTTCAAGTCTTTGTGCTTTATGTTTTTAATTTCTATTTATATTTTATGGTTTTATGTTATGAACTCCCTATGGTAGATACTACATTTTGCAAGAAGATACTTTGACTTTTCTTCTTTGTTAAAAAGGGGGAGAAGATATAATAACTAATATAGTAGCTGATCAGGATATGTCTCGCGTTGAGAATGCTGATCTTATGAAGACTTATCTTGACTTGGAAGCACTTTTACACTTTAAACTCTGATTTATATGTTTGATTTATTTGAGTTTGTGTTTTGTACTCTAGTGACATATTTAGGGGGAGTCTTATTACTAAGGGGGAGTGCTTAATGTTTATACAATTTTAAACCATTAGGAAATAGTTTTGACACTTTGTGCTACTATGGATTTTGAAAAATTAGAAAAGCCAAAGGGGAAGATTGTTAGTATGAAAATTCTTGCATATTGGGATTCCTAATTTTAGTTAAGTGTCAAACATTGTTTATACATTGTCACGATTTGTTACATGACTTATGTACAAGTGTGATTTAATTATTAGAATGCAAATTTAGTTGTCTTGGGCCAAGAGATAAGTTGTGACGTGTGTACTTGTCTTAAGGCACAAGAACTCTATATACATGCAAGATCCTAATGTCTCCTATTTGAATTAGTATTATCATGTTTAACTAGAAGTCTTATTTATTCGCATGTAGAGTTCAACTAGAATTAGATAAGTTTAAATTTATGGTATATTGCATATCTAACTTTCCTTATTTCGTTTTCTACCACATGTATATGGTAAGTTGGATTCTTGACTTACACAAAAAATTGAACTCTTGCCTATATATGTATTATCTTTTTGTAGGTCGAGTATGAGAGCGATAGCCGAGTTTGAAGCAAGAAATAAATCTGTGCAATAACCTAAAGAGCTCGATTGTAAAGAAGACACAAAGCACTGCCTTATACCATGAGACTTTGTCTTGCAATCTGAACTTCATGTTCAAAATGTGTTTGTGTTTGGCAAACCCTTCAAGTACGTGGTAGGCGACCACATTGGTACGAGGGACATATCCACAGAGGTGGAAAGTAGTTTAGGAGGTCAAGTCATCCTAAGATGAGTTCGGAGGATCTCTAGGAGCTTGATGAATATTCTGCGAGGCGCGCGGGAGAAAGAAGGAGCAACAGGAGTTGTCTCTTGTCAAATGGCGCAAAAAGGGAGTCTTTTATAAGTTTACCTTTTGAATATTTAGTATCTATTATGATAGCACGTTTTTATTCTTTCTCTGTACTAAACTCACCTCGTGATTAGTGGATTTGTTTGTCCCGTGGCAAAGGTGCTTGCAGTTTTTCCCAGTTGGGTTTCTGCGTAATCATTCTGGTGTTATTTTAATTCTGCATTCATACCCGAGCTAGACACATCTAGGCCGCATTACACTTTATACCAGAAAAACGTTTCTAG
>CAVNYN010276296.1:0-12734 GCA_963692815.1 Nyctanthes arbor-tristis | reverse complement strand
AATCAAATTCAACAGTCTGAAATAACAAGAGACCCAAAAAACACAATTACCCCGAATTGGGTTTACCCAAATTGTTTCAAAAACTGTTTAAGAAAGGGAAACAAAATGTGTACGACAACCAAGAATCTGGAAAATAAATCAAACCAGAACAAGATCCAATTTATTCAATTGTGAAAAATAAAAAATAAAAATAAACATTTGCAACATTCAAAGGTTAGTCTAAGGTATTACTTGGACAAGCCGGAGACCAAGTCAATGAGACAGGAGGATGACCAGAACAGTGAACCCGAAGTACCGAGTCAACAATCGATCCCCTGAACAAAATTTACATGGAAAAACAGCATGAAAAAAAACACACGAACCCTTGATTTCAGCATTTTGCTAGAACTTAAAAAATAATAAAATTAGGAAACTGAGATGGAAATGGAACACACCAAACCCAGAAGATGAAATTGGAGAACAAAACACCATACCTAACTGCGAAAAATCAGTGAAGTGAGAACAATGAAAAGATGGCAAGGAAAAAGGCAAAAGGGGATTTGTATTAGCGACGAAAGATGAAAAAGCAGTCAAGAGCGTATGAATGTTGCATCGGGGCCGGTTCCACGTTTGGACATGCATTGTCACTTCTATATACTCTTATTATAGAAGAATAATTGTAAGTGTAATATAAATAAATAAATAATATAAGATGATAACTTTATTACACACAATTATAACACGTCCGCGCCAATATTAGATGAGTTGCTAAAACCATCTAAAAATCTGAGGTGGAGATTCAATTCAAAGACGAAGATATACAAATCTTATCTAGATTGAGTTGCCAAATTTTTAAGTTTTGAAATTAGTAAAAACTCAAAAGCTATTAATCAATTAGCCGATCCATGTGAATTGGGGTTTTAGCGTTTGTTTTCAAACAAATATAGATGAAATGGTTTTAGGGTTTCTTTATGATGATGGTTTTAGGGTTTATTTAGGACGATGAAAATTTTTTTTGATAATAAAAGCATTAAAAATATGTTACGCTTGATTAATCAAGAACATATATGGGTGTTTAAGGGCTTTAATTTATTAATAAATTGAGTCTTATAAATCCACATATCGGTTTGTAATTTTGTCAACTTATAGTATTCCTCGAATATCAGAATTTGAACTCAAAATTTTTATATAATTTTTCTGGACTTGATAAAGCGCAGTCGAAATAATTGTGTAAAAAAATTTATTTTGAGAACATAATATGTAAAAATTTTCACTGGACAAATGTTAAAATATCAAAATTAAGACAAAATATAAGGTACGGTTATACTTTATGTTGATGTTAGATTTTGTCCAACTCTAAGTCAACAAGGTACAGACCCAAGTGTCAAGCCTACTTCAAGCCGCTTTTGAAAGGATGAGGGGTTAGGCTTATAGGACTTGAGGGTTTTCAGGTCTAGCATAAAATAATTGGGTTTGGGCTAACATTGATCAAGGGCTCCCACCATTGCTATTTGCCGGGGGATACTCCATGTATATAGCTGGGGGAATCCTTTTAGACCAAATCCCACAAGTACTTGAACATGTTTAGTTTACAATCAAACCAAGAAATCACGAGTTGTGGCTTACTAGGGTTTGACTTGTCACAAGAAAGTGTTTCCTCCAAAACTCAATCTATCTACAAAACCATGATGTAGTTAAATAACGTATAGACTGAATGTGATTTGTATGACCAAACTTAAATTTGAAAAAAAATGTAAAATGTGAATGCATGTAAATAGAAATAGTTTATCCATCTCTCACAAAGTCATGTAAGACCAAAAATTCAATAATAATAAATAAAAATCAATATGAGTAATTGGAATTGGAAATAAAGTAGCACAAGTTGCTTCAATTCCATGTGCGTGTGTGTACACACAAAATGCTACTATGAATGATGTTTTTGAAATGTACTATTAATTGTGTTAAATTGTAGTACTATATGGTACTTGTATTACATAGACGGGACATCATGTATAGATTATTACATGATTTAGATTATTACATGATTATTATTATTCAGGTAAAGAAAAAATATGGAGAGGGAGAGATCAGAGAAGGAAGGAAAGAATAAACAGTACTGCGCTCAAAATTCTCTACATGAATGGAAAATCTTCATAACTTCTTGTGTATTTGATTGCAATTGATGCCCACATTTGGCAATGAAGGATTCTTATTTAAGAGGAACACCAAAACGATGAAATTAACTCCTTGCCTAATCAAGATTTCTACACCCACACCTTCTTGATTTTTAACGCCTTCTATCTCCATTTTCCAAATACAGAAAAAGAACCCATTTTGCTTTCAGGGTTTGACTGCATCCCCATGTTGCAAGAATCATCAGTCATATTTCTTGCTGTATGCAGCTCTTTTATGTTCTTATTTAAAGATGATAAGTTTCGTGATTTCCCCATGTCTATTGACATCAAATACCCAATTCTTGTATACCCATGTCCAAGTAAGAAATTGCTGCAAATATTTCTTGATTACTAGTACATTGTTTGTTATTTTTATTTTTTGAGAGTGATTTGATGTCTATGAATGATTCTGCTGTAGGAAAATCCATAAAGCTGATTGGAGAGATGTGCATAGAAGGAGAAGCCCACGAATCTCCGCTGCAGATGCGTGGAAGCAAATTCAGCAGAATCCCTTGAGTTCAGATAAAAAACCAGACCAGAAAGTTCTGGAGAAAGATCAAGGGCAACCCTCCAGGATAAGAACAAGGGTCAAGAGAAAATTTAGTGAAGCTGGGCGTAATTTGGTTTCTAAACTACACAAACAAGTTTGGAAGGTAGTCCTCAATCTTCATTCACTAGCTTGTATAATTCCAGACTTTAAAAGTTTGCATTCAAGCAAGGAGAAGAAATTTAAAATCTATGGGATATTGAAATTTCACAGGAATGAGACTAGTAACAGAGTGTTAAACGTTCATAGATTAGGGATGATACTCAGTTCACATATTCTTTTAGAAGTCCCTGTGGTAGTTACAATTGCGCTCAGGTTCATCTAGTTGTATCTTATGTTACGGAGTTTCTGGGGGCAATGATCACACGTACTTTAGTGAAAACCAATTGTTTTAATGGAAAATCAAGATACTAATGAAACCGGTTAGCGTAATAATTCAGTCATTTCTTCTTGTTACAATGTTATTACCTCCATCATACTTTGGCTGAGGAACTTCCTTTCTTGGAATATTAGAATGGACAAATATAATAGGGATTCATAGATATGTTGGAGCTTATATGAAGTCTTGATTTGTCTACACAAGTGATCCAATTTTCCTTACAGATTAAGTAGTTTTGTATTTCCCTTTCATTGTAGCTTCTATCTTATCTAATCAGATGTTATGTTTGCTTTTTCTGTGTAGGGTAGAGATAATCCACCAGGCGAAGATAATTCAACAGACTCTGGTAAGTCACTTGCAACTATCAGAGAGATGTCATGCAATTTGAGTTTGTATGTGATGGAAACTTTACCTGGAATTTATGAAATTGTATTTTTTACCCTTTTCTAATATTCAGTAAGATGGGCAACTGGTGATGAATTGGAAAAGGATGGTGGAAACTATAAACCCGGTGAACACACAATCCCAAATGGTTGGCCTATTTTTTTCTTCAAGCTCCTAAATCATTATTCCAATATTAGGCATTATCTGTAATTACGTATTCTCCATTTCCGTCATGATCCTTCATATCATTAGGTAAACCATCAAAATTGCCAGAAAAGCAAATGCTGGAGCTCATTCTCGACATACTACAAAGGTCAGTAGTACCTTAATATGTTTGTATATGTTATTTCCAGCGTATTGAGGTATTCTCGTGCATCAAACCTGGTAAATTGGTAAAGCATATTAAAAAGTAGTCAAATATTGTCCATGATCAACCATTGATTAAAAACTTCCTTTTTTTTTGGAGTTCAGGAGAGATACATACGAAATATTTGCCGAACCAGTTGATCCTGATGAGGTCTGCTTTAACATCAGCTTCACCAATCAATTCATGAATGTTTTATCCATTCTGCTTATTCATTTGACAACTCTGGTGTTTCTGAAGGTCGAGGATTATTATGAAATTATTAAAGAGCCTATGGACTTCGCCACTATGAGGGCTAAACTTCATGAAGGAATGTATCAGAATCTCGAACAATTTGAGGTTTCTTGCCTTTTCCAATGCATTATTTTTCATCTTGGATGTACTTGCTAACCTCAGATTGCCGTTAAGGACCTCCATAGATTCCCTTATATTTGATCATTTTGTGCAATGATTTCGTAATGAGTGTCCTTATCTTCTTCTGGGCAACTATGCAGCACGATGTATATTTGATATCAGAAAATGCAATGCATTTCAACTCCACTGCTACCATTTTCTTTAGACAGGTAGTGTACTCATATTCTTGTTTTTAGTTACAATACTAACCTTTACTAACTTACGGTCAAGTTCTGATGTTATACAGGCTCGCGCTATCCATGACTTAGCCAAGAAGGTTTTTCATGTTCTCCGAACTGACCCTGGAAACTTTGTATCCGAATTTTCGGGCACCAGGAGAAGATCCATGAGGAAAGCCCTGAGTGTAGCCAAGGATTCTAAAAACTCCGATGTCAAAGTCAACAGTGTACGCAGTGACGTTTCATCAAAGAAAAGAGCATGTTACCCTTCACAACCATCAATATTGCCAAGATCTGCCAAAGGAAATCCTGGATTTACTGGATGGAGTCATAACGAACCACGATATTTTGATTTTTTTACTGGTAAAACCCAATCCCTCTAAATTTGATTACTTTAAGTCCCACACAAGAAAACTACTAGAAGTCTACTTTAGCAACAGTATCTCCTGCCTGAATCTTTGATGTTCGACCCCCCACAAAGGATTGTGTGTAACCCGTTCTTCTTAGTCTATGCACCTGCTACACTTTACTTAGAAATTTGTTCAGTTTTTTATGTAGGAAACCCAACTTTTCTCTCCATATTGAACATCATGTAGGTCAACAAGCATGCAATATTTTGAAGTCCGGACTCTTTGGATAAAAAATCTAGAAGCCTCCAGATTGAAATTCGACTATTTTCATTGTGGATAATGAGATATTGCCGTCTTATACTAACAAGTATCTTTCTGCAACAGGCAGTAGAGAAGGTAGAAAGTCTGGATCTGTTGACATAGATCATCGTTCTGCATATCAACAATGGAGATTGTCTTTTCAAAATGAGAATGACTTGGTTGGTTCCAGAGCACTGTTACTTGTGAGTTCCTTCTTTAATTTAAACTTCTACATCGAAGTTTTCGATTGATTGCCTTTTCAATTTCACTTCTTAGGAACTTCTGTTCTTCTACATGGAACTCACAGTTCGACATGTTATTATAGTACATTATAAAACTTCCTCTTACGTTCCCTTTCATTTTCTTCTCTTTCTCACTGTTTCATTCTTTTTTGACTTATTATTTTTATTCATTATTACCATACAACTTTATGCTGTCAAGTTTCAACCTTACTAAATCTTCAATTGTGTGGGACATAAATTGCTCTTGTATTTGTAGATGAATCAAGGAGATATTAGTTACAGGGAAAGCTTAATGTCATTCGTCAAAGATTTGGGTTCAATAGCTCAAATGGTTGCAAAAAGGAAGCTCCTAGGGGAACATGAAAAATTTCCTACTCGCAGTACTCCAAATCCAAATTGTTGGATTCCATCTCAGATATGTCAGGTTCCCTCAGCATTTGTGAATCTCCAAAGCAAATTCGGCAATATTGATTCTATAAACACCAGCAAAGAATCTGGGAAATCCAACAGCTTTATTCCTGGACCTCAATCATTCCACAAAGCAGATAGTGTAATTGATTTAACTGATGCTGAAGACGGAGAAGAGGGAAATGGTAGAAGCCAGAAGCCAAGAAAGGATGCCCAAGTGGAAAAAAGGGCCGTCATCAGTGCTAAACCAGCAACACAAAGAAGACATAACGTTCATAGCATTTCCAAACCCGAGAAGGTCTCTCAAACCAGGAAGAGCACAGAAAATCGAAAAGCCTCCTGCTTGTTCAATTCATTTGCCGGAGATTTCAATTGTTCAGTCAGTAGGAGCAACATCTCCTGCTCAAGATCATCAACAGTTACTGCAGATGCAGGAAAGCCAGATGATAATGTACTACCGGTTATATTAGCTTTGGAGAATTCTCATTCTGTTGCTCCTGAACTTAAGTCAAGGAGCAAGAAAAGCTTGGCACCATCAACATGGATCTCACA
Organism: Nyctanthes arbor-tristis; assembly: GCA_963692815.1. Taxonomy (NCBI): domain Eukaryota; kingdom Viridiplantae; phylum Streptophyta; class Magnoliopsida; order Lamiales; family Oleaceae; genus Nyctanthes; species Nyctanthes arbor-tristis. Next base: position 6,483 of record CAVNYN010276296.1, on the reverse strand, counting down.
AACAATTGAACCCCAGAGCCAGAGCAAAAATGCCGCTCATGCTTCAGCTTCAAGCTGTCAAGCTAGGGCTACAATTGCAGAAAACGAGACAAAGCAGCCTTTGGAATTAAAGAAGCCTGAGCCACCAGTCTCACAGTTCTGTTTCGACATTCCTTTCTTGAAAGCACAGTTAAGTCAGATGAAGACTTGGGGGCAGGACGAATTCTCGAAATCCAGATTCAAAGGAGGTTTGGATATGAAGAAACCTTCACCTTCATCAGAAGCACGATAGTTAAACAGGAAAGTAAACTGCATGCAAGCGGGGGAATCAAGCAGAATACCTTTCCTAAACAACAATCGATCATGGCCATCGGCAGATAATCTGGACACTAATTTGGCCCCTCAGCTTTAAGCAAGATAGCAACGGACAGTAAAATATGTTGCAAATGCTTGATATGCAGAATCTTTGAAACTGATTTTTCCGAATTGTTTCAGTTGAAACCAAACATTTACCAATTTTCAATGATTTGGTTGAATATTTGAATTTGAATTGATTCAATTCAAGAGTAGGATTGGCAAATGTAACCGCTTTCCTACTTTTCGTTATCACTGGTGATTTTTAAACTCTGAAAAATTTCAAATAGTAGCCGGATGGCATTCTACTAACATATCAGGTTTAACATCAATGGATAACCATTTTTTCAAAGTACAATTGAAAATGGCAACCTTGTCCTTAATAATAATCTAAATAAAGAAGTCAAAAAATGAAAAAACATAATAAATGAATGTAAAACTTGAAGGTTTGACTCATAAATATGTCTAATTCCCCTAAAACATACCAACGACGGGACACCAATTTCAAGGGCACAATCGTCAATCCACACTCACTCCCTCTCTCTCTCGACAGTACAGCACCAAAAACTCGCTCTCTAGCCCTGCGTTCACATGACAAACAACTCACACTCAGACTCTCCTTTTCTCTCTCTACCTCTCTTTCTTTCAGAGACTATCCATTCATTCACCACTCTCTACTGCATCATCCTCAAGCTTATCTATACATACAGCTCGGTATATGTATAGAGAGAGAGAGAGAGGTTGAGGGAGGTTGGGGAGGGAGAGAGATTCGAGTAGATTCGCTTAGATATGCAAGTGGCAAGCTTCCGCGTGTGTACACGGGGAAGCACTTTTGCTGAAGTTCGGCAATTGGGATTTGGCAGTGTATATGCATTTATAGAAAAAGGAATTTAGTGGATCTTTGAAGGCAATTGGTGAGTTTACTGTTTCTGGACCCAGAACTTGTCTTATATTGTAATTCAAGAAGTTAAACAGTGCATTGGATCATCATTTTCCAGCGCGTGTGTTGTTTTAATCGTCGGCATTTGTGAATTTCTCCGAGCTGGGATTTGGGTTTATCAAAATGCACTTAATGAGGTACTTCTTTTCTCGTTTTCGGAAAATGAATAATTAGTTGCTCTCTCTCCTTTTTTGTCTTAAGGGAAATAATATACATTGCCGGAATTATTGTGATCAATCAATCATCTGATATTGGGTTTGAGAGGGGGAAGAACCTAAAAGCAATCTAGTCTAGGTACTAAAACAAAACCGCTTTTGACGGAGAGTTGAAGAAAATATTGTTCTTTTTTCATAAGGGTCTCTTTCAGAAGAAAGGAATCCAAAGGGTTTAAAAGTGCTTCTCGGTCTCTGCTTCTTTGCAACGGTTCAAAGGTCACCTTCTCTACCTGCTTTACCAATTGCAGACAAGAAATATGGATCTTTTGATACACAGTTTACCGTTTCTTAACGAATGCAGAATCAGATTCTTGGTAAATATACCCAATTGGCACTGAGGTGTAATTGTGAAGCTTAGTTGTTGAGTTAATAATAAAGTGGACCAATTTGGTATATCTTTGGATTTCAACTGTGCCCCCTTGGTGTGAGTCTAAGTATCATCTCCAGCAAGACTTTGTTGGTTGACTTTATTCTGTATCAGCAAATTCAGATTGACTGAGGAAGCATCGAATGGGGCTTCTTGGAAGTCTCACGATGCTTCTCCCTATGATACTATTTTTCTGCTCTCTGAGAGTTATCACGGCTCAATTTAATTCCACAGCTGATGCTCAGGCACTGGATGCACTCCTCCAAGACTATGCTTATCAGGCACTTGTTCGTCCTAGGACAGGTCTTGTTTATGATGGAGTGGTGCCATCTAATTTGACAGGGATTATGGTTTCAGCTTTGAGGCTTAGAAGTGGCAGCTTAAAGAAATATGGAGTTAAAATGTACAAAGAGTTTGAGATCCCTGTGGGGGTAGTGGAGAGTACTTATGTTGAGAGGCTTGTTTTGGTCTACCAGAACTTGGGAAATTGGTCTATTGTGTACTACCCCCTGCCTGGTTATGTGTACTTAGCTCCTGTATTGGGTCTTCTAGCTTATGATGCTTCAGACCTGACAGCTAAAAACTTGACTGAGCTTGGCATTCATGCGTCTGGACAGCCCATTCTGTAAAGTTTTCCAATATAAGATCTGTTCCGGGCACGGTGGTTCCTAAGTGCGTTTCATTTGATTTAAATGGCGTGGTTAATTTCAGTAGCGTGTCCCAGGACCAGACGTGCATAACATACCAACAGGGGCATTTTTCTATTGTGGTTGAGTCAACGGCAGATCCTCCTGCTCCTCCGCCTGCACCCTCGGCTCCTGCACCGGTGTCTCCTTCACCACCTGGGGGTGCACCAAAGGAAGGGCCAGTACCAAGTGGCAAAGGCGAGAAGAACAATTCAAAGGTCTGGATCATCGTAGGGTCAGTGGTAGGAGGAACGGCATTGTTAATTATGCTAGCGCTTCTAGTAATCTGGGCATGCAAGTTCAAGAAAACAAAGAAAATGCAGCACATGGAAAGGGCTGCAGAAGTTGGGGAGTCACTGCAGATGACTAGAATTGGAAGCACAAAGGCACCAGCAGCCACGGGAACAAGAACACAACCAACACTCGAGACCGAGTACGTGCCTTAAATTGTTTATCCAAACGAGTTCTGCCCTCTACATGTCATATTCACGCCCTTGGATATTCTTCTGATTGCACCTATTTTTCTTGGTGTCCTCTGTCCAGTACATTGTTTTGTTCTTTCCTTGGTAGGTTGCTGGTTGTGGTGTGAGGACTCTAGGGTTATTAGTGTACATAATAATCCTTAACCTCTCAAAACAACCATCAATAGTTTGATGAATTTTTTTTGTTGTGTGCAATTAGGTTGTAACCAGAGTGATTTCTTGATTATATCTGTGATGATTTTTGATGTTCCATTTATAAGTAATAAAAGTTTCAAGGACCCTATTTCTTTTATTGGGTTGTGGATGTTAGTAATGTTTCTTTTAGCTGGTCAATTATGAATAGGTATAGGTAACTTTAGTTAAAGTGCCTTAAAAGTTTCTTTTGGGGGAGTAATTGGGACAACTGCATCTTTCTGTTTGCCCGGTAGAATACTAATATGCAACCGAAAGCTCTGGAAGCTGTTGACATTAAATCTGGCATTTAGAGCCTGTTTGGGGAGAGCATCTACAGATTTTCCCACTGTAGAGATACTTTCTTTAAAGTCATCTTAAGCCAACTTTGCTGTGAGACTCTTTCAAGAAGAGAGCTTTTAAAGAATTATTACTCAAACAAGTTCAGAAGCAGTTTCTGGGGTCTCAAAAATTGCTTTTGACTTCTATGAGGACATCACAAACGAACGTGTGGCTTCTTCTGAATGTTCCGGCAACCAAGCGTGCAGCAGGACGAGGATCAGAGATTCAGCAGGATAAGGTCAGGAAAATCTCTGATCCAGTCAGCACCAACCCCTTCTTACACTTGTCGGTGGGGATGTATATTGAAGAATTGTGTGAATCTGGCAAGTTATAATTGAATACACATTCGACATTTCTAGCAAAAGAATCCAATTTTGATCTAATATTTTTGATAGAGACAGGCCAAAATATCACCAAAGTGACAAGGGAGTGGGGGGTGGCTATCGTATGCTTGTCATGGCGCCCACAAAGGTAAAACACAAGACAATTCAAATTATAGAAATACAGAATTCTTTGTTTAATGATCAATAAACATGAGTTCCACTAAATCAGACAACCTTTTATAGTACCAACCACCAAACAAGAGAATAAGTGTAATAAATATTGCATAAAGTCCTCCACTGGAGAAGTTGGCTTCTTTATTATGAAATATAGGCAGAAGCCAACTTGTTTTTCAAGTGCAAAGCAATGCTGGTGCAACTAACCACTACTGGGTACACCCTGTATGTATATATATTTATAATGAGATCATTTGGAAATGAGTATGCAATCAATACTGCTGTTGATTACAGATAGAGAATTCGCTATATCCCATCAAACACCTTCAGAAGACATTGATTTTTAAGTGGGCCCGGCCAAGAAAATTACATCTTCCTGCCATTTTTTGCTATCTATCTATATGTCTCTAGATATCAAATAAGATTCCAGTTTTTGAACATCCACATCCCAGCCACAAAGTCTCCAAATTTTTGTCCTCACGCGATTTCTCAACTGGATTTAGATTCATAAATGCTACTTAACACAACTAGTATCAAATGATGAGCGTGAGATGATTATATAATCACATATCAAAATTACAGCAGCATCTCTGGTCCACGTATTTCAGTCCCCGGTTGAAATCCCAGGTGGTGCGCATACAATGCACTGACGGCCAACGGGAGGTGCCAAAAGATTTTCAATCGAATTTAACCCAGTCTGTCATTTCACATGTAAAGGGGTATTTTGTACCCATGTTGCTACGTGACATTATGTTTTCTTTCGATAAATAGCCTTTTATGTTTTACTGTCCTATCACACAACCTTCCGTATTTAATTTTTAACTTCATCAGCTCTCTCAAGTCAGTCAAGTGCCCGATAAGAGATTACTGAAATATGAACATAAAACGAACAAAAGTTTCTCGAGAAATCAGTTTACATTTAGGTTTGTCATAGATCATGTCGCACCACCAGTAACTGAACTCACCAATGATACTTTCCATACATACAATGAGCTTAAATGGCAGAGTCGCACACACAGTTCAAAAGAGGTACAGTGTATGAGTTAATAAACAAGTCCTCCAACCAAGAAGCTTGAATAACAATTTATTTGTTTCTAGTGAACCCTTTCCATAGAGTCCTGCATCAACACAAAAAACTCAAGCGTCAAAGTTAAACCAAGAATGATATGCAAACAGAAAAATAACACGAAAAGAAAGAAAACCAAATTGGAACAAGAGTCCTCTTGCTGAAACCTTGTTTTTATCAGTCTAGATTATATTGGTTTAGGTTATCTAAGCTCCCCGAAAAAATGAAATAAAATAAAATTGAAGTAATAACTGAAGAAACAAATAAAAGTTAAAAAAGGATTACTAGAGTGAAGCTAAATGAATTCTCAACCAGCCTAACTTCAAAGCTCAGAAAGAGGGAGTTCAGGGCATTAAAAACTTCCTCAAAACTCTTCCAATGTCATAAAGTGTGCCATTGATGAAAAGTACCAATATATATGGTGCAAGAATACAAGAAGAGTGCAATACAGAAAAAGAAGAAGGTGGGGATCACTGACTCAGAGAATTGTAATGGTATCAAATCAAGAAATAGATTTGATTGAACCTGTCTTCTATATAATTTCAATTTTCCTTTGGTATCCCACTCCAATAAAACTGCTAGGATACACTGTGGTGGCACTGCATGCGCCCCCCCCTTCTCTCTTTCTTCTTCCAACAAAAAAGATAAAATAAAATTCTTTTCATCATATAATAATGATGGAATATACTAAATTTAGCCAGCTATAACTGACTGGTTAAACTAATGCACAATCCTGAAGGATTATTCCTGAACTTTAGAGTGATTTCATGAACCAATCTCAATAAATTGTCATTGACATGAATTCGCAACTTCTCTTTTATAACAACACCAACTGGACTAGAGAGGCAACTGGATATCAATACGGCACATTCTAGCAAACATGTTTTGTTGAGCATGTTTGGTAGGAAATGAAGATAGTGTTTAAAGAGAAAAAGAAATTACAATCTTGTTCATTATGCTTCTGGTACTAACCATTAACCGATACTAAGTACAGAACCTACCATAGAATGCTGATGAATTATGGTGGTAGAAACATCTTCTCACATTTTGAAATCAATTGAACTACCACAGGACTGTTCTTCCATTGCCCAGAGGTAAGACGCTAATGTCTATTTATGGTTAAATAAGCGGCTCTTATCTTCATCTCGTTCAACTTTGAACTATCCACGTCTCAGTCTTTCAGCTTCATTAATCTATAAATTGGACCTCCCTCAAATAGATGAATCTGGGATTGATTGTGGAACCGAGCATATAGAACCCGGGGCGGGCAGTAAGATACGCTAGGCGGAGTAGTCGCTCTGAAGCAGGTTCTTCGACTGGATCAATGCATGTATGAACCCCAACAAAATCCCGAAGGTCTAGTCTAGAAAAAACCCGGATTTTG
>CAVNYN010276293.1:0-11258 GCA_963692815.1 Nyctanthes arbor-tristis | reverse complement strand
ATCGATGAGTTGAAGGAAATTGTGAAACAGAATTGTTTGGAGGTTAAGGAGGCGGCGGAAGTGAATGAGTGTAGGCAGTGGGCAGTGGACGAAGCCATCATTGAACTGAGGAAGATGATGGGTGTGATAGCTATGAGGCTAAACTGTAAGCCCTTGATAGAAGCTGTGGATAATCATGGGAAGAAGGTGGATGACATAGCAAACCCTTAATGTGCTGGCCCTGGTATATTGGGATCAGTTCCAACTCAGAGAGATCCTAATACTTCTGGGCAGGGAAATTCAGTAGCCGCCGCATCCTATACCCAAACACTGGGCTAAACAGAGATCAGGTATAATCCCTTGACTCCTAAAATAGATTTTCCTATATTTGAAGGATATGGACCAAGGGATTGGGTTAGGAAGGCCTACAGATATTTCTTGTTACACAATACACCTGATGAAATGAGGGTGGGTATGGCTCAGTTGTATCTGAAAGGAAAAGCTGACACATAGTTTAATGGGTTTCTAGCCATTAATCCTACGGTTAGTTGGGGGCAGTTTACCACGGCTGTGTGTAAAAGAGATCGGAAGAGCACACGGAAGGAGTTGTGGAAGCCTTTTGCAAAATCAGGCAGCAAGCTGATACCTCTGAATATGTGGAGAACTTTGAGGAACAAAAGGCCCAGTGTATGATGTCCTTACCTCAATTACTAGAGGGGTACCATATAGAGGTGTTTGTGAGTGGTTTGAAGGAGGAGATTAAGTCTGTTGTTAAGATGTTTGAACCAACCACCTTACAAAAAGCCTTTGACCTGGCTCAACTGCAGAAATTTCTCTCCAAGCACAAGCAAGAGCTTCCAAACCAGCATATAAACCTCCCATGATACACAAGCCAGCATATCAGTCACCCAAGCCACTCAACTCATATTCACCCCATCCAACTCCTACCCCTATACAGAAGCCATACCATAACCAGAATAACCCCAATCCCAAATTCAAAACCATTACCTCCTCAGATATTCAAACCAGAAAAAGCTTAGGGTTATGCTTCAAGTGCAATGAGAAGTATAGTCCTGAACATGTGTGTAAAAATAGGATGATCAATTATATTGTGATGCAAGAGAATGAGCCAAAAGTGGAACCAGAAAATTAGGAAGGAGAAAAGATTGAAGTGGAGAGTGAAGAGGTGCTTATATCTCTGAATGCCTTGTTTGGAAGTGCCAAACCCAAAACCATCAAGAAACCTGGAACAATTAAGGGAAGGAAGGTGTCCATCTTGATTGATGGGGCAGCACTCATAGCGTTGTGGATAAACAAGTGGCATCGGGGCTTGGATATCAAATGGATAAGGGCAGAACCATGGTAGTGAGGGTAGCTAATGGTGAGAGGACGGAAAGCAAAGCAATTTCTCAGCCTGTTTGCTGGAAAATGCAGGGGTATGAGTTTCAATATCCTGTGAAGACCTTGAGGTTGGGGGGGGGGGGCAGTGATGTGGTATTGGGAATAAACTCACTCAGTCAATTTGGAAAAGTGACCAGTGTTTATAACGAAGGCTGGATGAGTTTTGTGCATGAAGGTGAAACTATCACTTTTCATGGGGAAGAAGAGAGCAATATCAATATGATAGAGGCTGGGGAGTAGGACAATTGGTTGCAAAAAAAAAAAAAAGAATATGGGCTGATGGCCCAAATATGCTCCATTACAGAAGAAGAGAGGGCTGAAATTCCTACTGATTTGGAAGCAGTTCCAGCAGAATTTTCAAAAGTGTTCTCCGCTCCTACTGGATTACATCTGAAGAGGGAACATGAGCATCAAATAATTCTGAAGGAGGGAGCATAGCCTTTTAGGCTCAGACCTTACAGGTCCATTTATTCAAAAATCTGAGGTGGAAAAGCTCATATCAGAATACTTGAAGCTGGGATCATTGAGGTAAGCACAGCCTTTTGCTTCACCTGCTGTGCTAGTTTAAAAAAAAAAAAAAAAGGATGGATCATGGAGGTTCTGTGTTGATTACAGACAGTTGAATAATGTAACAGTAAAAGATAAGTACCATATGCCCATGATAGATGAACTGTTAGATGAATTGAATGAAGCTACAATTTTTTCAAAGATTGATCTCAGAGCAGGGTATCACCAAATCAGGGTTAAGGAGGAAGATGATTATAACAGCCTTGAGGACACACCAAGGGTTGTATGAATTTGAGGTTATGCCCTTTGGCTTATCCAATGCCCCTGCCACCTTCCAGAGTTCAATGAATAAAGTGTTCCAAACACTATTGAGGAAGTTTGTATTGGTTTTCTTTGATGACATATTGGTGTATGGTAGAAACATGGGGGACCACTGTGAGCACCTCAAGGCAGTTTTGCAACTCTTGAAAACACATCAGTTATATGCTAAGTTCACCAAAGGTGCATTTAGGCAGACCAAGGTAGAATATTTGGGCCATAATCAGCGTTGAGGGTGTTGCAGCAGATCCTAAAAAGATAGAGGCCATGCAGAACTGGCCACCTCCCACCAATCTCAAACAACTGAGAGGATTCCTTGGGTTGACTGGGTACCACAGGAGGATTGTAAAGGGCTATGGTAATCTAGCTAGGCCAGTTACCAATCTCTTGAAAAAGGAGGGCTTTGCTTGGAATGGGGAAGCAGAAGAGGCTTTTACAAAATTGAAGGCTGTAATGTGCACTACCCCAGTTTTAGCCATGCCTAATTTCAATCTTCCATTTGTGGTGGAGACAATTGACTGTTACGGGGGAATAGGGGCGGTATTAATGCAGGAAGGAAGACCCATAGCCTACATGAGCTTGGTAATCAAGGCAGGGAATCTGGGGTTGTCCATCTATGAGAAGGAATTATTGGCTCTTGTTATTGCTGTGAACAAGTGGAGACACTATCCTGAAGGGCACTATTACATAATAAGGACTGGGCACCAATCCTTGAAGTACTTGCTAAAGTAAAGAATCACAACACATTTGCAGCAAATGTGGCTAACCAAATTAATGGGGCTGAACTATGAAATTCAATACAAGAAAGATAGGGAGAATATTGCAGCAGACGCCTTATCTAGAAGGAATGAGGATGAAGGTGAGTGTATAGCCATGTGCAGTAACACCAGCTTGGGTGCAAGAAGTAATCCACAGTTATGAAGGAGATCAATTTGCACATGCCATAATCCAGTCACCTCTTCTTAAACCTGACTCCATTCCAAACTTCACCTACTGTAATGGACTTCTGAGGTACAAGCATAAATTGTATGTGGGCCAAGAAGGTGACATTAGACAGAAACTCATAAGGCGCATTCATGATTCACAGAGTGGAGGACACTCTGGGGTTCAGGCTAGTATCTATAAGGCCAAACAACATTTCTTTTGGCTTGGTATGAATCAGGAAATTAAGAGAGCAGTGCTTCGGTGTGAGCTGTGTCAGAGAAATAAGGAAGAACATGTTAAGTACCCAGGTCTGCTCCAGCCACTACCTGAACCACTATACCTCTGGAGTCACATCACAATGGACTTTATTGAAGGACTGCCAAAATCAGAAGGCAAAAGAGTCATTTTGGCTGTTTTTGATAGATTGACAAAATATGGATATTTCCTAGCCCTGAGTCATCCCTTTACAGCAGCTAAAGTGGCTCAGATTTTCCTGGATCAGATATACAAACTACATGGAATGCCACAAAGCATTGTGACTGATAGAGAAAAGATATTCACCAGTAGTTTCTGGCAAGAACTATTCAGGTTGTTGGGCACTCAATTGCAACTTAGCATGGCTTACCACCCACAAACAGATGGGCAAACAGAGCGGCTGAGCCAATGTTTGGAGACCTACTTAAGGTCAGATGGGCAAACAGAGCGGCTGAGCCAATGTTTGGAGACCTACTTAAGGTGTATGACTGGATATAAGCCTCAAGCTTGGACCAAGTGATTGTCACTTGGACACTTGCTGAATGGTGGTACAATACCACTTACTACTCTGCCATCCAGAGAACTCCATTTGAAGCCCTTTATGGCATTTCCTCTCCTCAGTTGGCTCTAGCCCCTTATTTAAAAACTAAAGTGGCTGCTGTTGAAGAAGTGTTACAGGAAAGGCAGAAAATGGATAAACAATCAAAGGAATGTTTGGCACAGGCTAAGGCTAGAATGAAAATGTATGTGGATCAGAAAAGGGAACAAAGACAGTTTGAGGTGGGTGACTGGGTTTTTCTCAAATTGCATTGCATCCTTATCAGCAGCAAACTCTAGCCAGAAGAAGTAATCAGAACTTATCTCCCAAGTATTATGGCCCCTATCAGATTGAGGAAAAGATTGGCTCAGTAGCCTATAAGCTGCAACTGCCTCCAGAAACCAAAATCCACCCAGTTTTTCATGTGTCACTCCTGAAGCAAAAAATAGGGGAACAAACACTTCCTATCTCAGAACTGCCTCGGGATGATCTGGTTGAACCTGCTGCCTTGATCCCAGAAGCTGTTCTACAGATCAGGGAAGTGCAGAAATGGAAACGAACAGAGGACAATAATTGGTGAAATGGCAGTGCAGAAGTCGTGAGGAATCCACTTGAGAGACGGCTACAGTGATGCTGGCAAAATATCCCACTTTTGACCCTTGGGGACAAGGGCAATTTAAGGGGGAGGAATGTCACGGTGAGCTGGGGAAGAAGTAATTTCAGATTGCGGACGAAAGGGGAAGAGAGCAGGAAGAGGAGTAACAGATAACCACCTTTTGAATTGAGCTGCGGACATTTTCTCAAGGAAAATGTGATTTCTCGTTAGTTACTATAAATTGGCATTTTTGTATTTTTTTTCCTTTTTCAGCGAATTATCTAGATATGTTGTCTCCCTCTCCTCAACTGTAATTCTTCTTCTCTTCTCATCTTCGATTCTGTAATCACCTCTCATCCCTTGAATTTCTCGAGTTTTGTATTTTCTATTGTTGAAATAATGAATTATTCAGCTGGGCTTGATATTAACCGCTGAGTTTGGGGTCGTTTGTTGATTTGGAATTTCATAGCTGTTCAGGCGTAGCTGCTACACTAAGCCTTGTAGATCGATTGTTATTGTTATATCTTTTACCTTAACGTACTTGTTGCGATTTATCTTGTTTGAAATGTCATCTTGAGATTTCTGAACTTCTAATCTTTATGGTTGAGCTCATGAACTCTTGACGTACTAATCTGGAACATGCATCTTAAAAATGGTATGAAGAATGCTGTATTTGCAACGAAAGTTCTAAACAAATTATTTCTTCAATAAAATATAACTGAAACCCTTAAATTAACGGAAACCTGTAAATGTCAAAGCTGAGATCTCTGTAAAACAGCTCCGGAAACTCCTCTCGGAGGGTCCGAATAGCATAACCCGTATTCACAAGGTAATTCCGCCTTTGCTCCCCATCATCTTTCCCCTTCTTCACAGCAAACGACGCCGTACCACTCGGCTTCACCGGAGCGGCGAATTGGCCGTACAACCACCTCGCATTATTACCATTCGAAACATTAGCCTCCTTTAAGTTCGAACATTCACAGCTTCTGCTACGGTTTCTAGCAATAAATCTTACAGGAGTTTCGTGCCGCCGGCTGGCGATGGAGGTAATTCCCGACGAAGGTACTAAGATTGCCGGAGAATTAACGATGACATTTTTGTAAGATTTTTGATACTTCACTAAGCAGAGAGTGAAAATTCATAACCGGGAAAAGAAAAGTCGATGATGGTGACGGTGAAGAAGTGGATAATTTTTGATTGGATAATTTGCATTATCGGTTCAATAATCAAAATTTGGGGATGAAAAATCTGCAATTGGTGGCTGGAAATTTCACGACATCTTCACCGTTTCCAATTTGACACTTATACCCTCAAGTAGCTTTTTTTTTTTCTTTTTTTTTTTTAATATAATTTGGGGAACTTTAGGGAGCGTTATAGATTTGAACGCAAGATCTCACCCATTCTTTATTACCTTGAGCTACACCCTTGGCCTGCGCTCAAGTAGTTTATTTGGAGAAATCTGACATGTGCATATATTTTTGAGTTGTGCCACTTGAACAAATAATATATAAAAATTTAAACAGATCGGAAGAGCACACGGCAAACTGACACATGACATTATTCTGTTTTTCAACACATCATATCATCTTTTCATCAATGATTATCACATGGGCCACATTTCTATTTTATCACCTTTTTTATCTACTCATTTGTCTAAATAGAATTTTCCAATATTTTTAGCTTTAATTTTTTTTTAAAGTACATCTTAGCTCTAATGTTAGTCAAGATTGCAGGAATATAATTATCAGTTTGATGGGTGTCACTAGCCTTTGAACATTGGTCAATATCTAGGGCTACCATCACTTGTTGAAAAATTAAAAAGGGGGGTGTTTAGTTTCTTAAAAGATCATCTATTGAAGACAGTTCAAGGGTCGACACATTGGTGAAAAAGCGTGGCCCAATCTATTCCCACTTACTATATGTCTACTTTCATACTTCACACTTCATTGTGCAAAGAAATGCAAAGAATAATGAATTCATTCTGGTGAAATTTGAAATCAAATGGAGGCAGAAATATCATTTGGTCCTAGTGGGAATTGTTATGTGCTAGAAAGGAATTCAGAGGCATGGGTTTCCACAACTTGCACTCCTTTAATTTAGCATTGCCAAAACCGAAATAGAACATATTCTATAGTGTCTATTAGACTCTATCTATGGAGTCTAATGGATTATGTTACAGACTTTCATTGGACACATTGAGAGATGAGTCCTTCAATGTGTCTAATGAGAGCCTGTCATGTAATATATTAGACACCATAAGATGGTGTTCAAAAAACATCATAGAAAAATAGAGAGAAATAGGGGTGGAATATTATTTCTCAACCCAATACTTTAGTTTGTTGGATTCTCAAAGCTAGCTATTTCCCTAGGGTGGATTTTTTAACATCTAAACTTTGTTATAGTCAACTTTTTTGGAAGAGTATTTTGGCTTCTAGAGCTGTCACAGAAAAAAGATGCATTTCTTTGTCTACACAATATAGAGTACATACATTGTTTGTTACCAATTGAGATAGTTAGAAACTCATGTCTGGGTATAAAAAACTCAGGTTCAAATCACACTTGCCCCTCATCTATCTCCTCCTTGTACCCAAAAAAAAAAAATGGTCCCTCGGTGGCATAAAGTTTGGTCGCTAAAGCTAAGCAAATTAAAGTTCTATGACCATCGTAACACTAAGAGATAAGTACGATGGCCACTGGTGAAATTAACCCTTTGCCCTTGAGAAAGTCTGCCACAGTTCAACGACCTTAATTTCTCCTGCAGACAAAGTACGACGTCGCTTTCAATCCCCACTTCTCTGATCATCCCATTTGGCAACAAACGACACACTTCCCGGGGTTGCTTCTTCTACACACACAAACTGGACCCCTACCTTGCTTTAACTCCAAATCTAATTGAAATTAGAAATTCTACTAATAACTTGCAATCTTTATATAATTGCATCATCGATTTGTCTTTCTGAGACGTGTTATTGATTGCTGATTTCTGATGGAAGTAGAGGAATTGAGGCCGGAGAATTCGGCTATGACGTTTGATGAGATGTCAATGGAGAGAAGCAAGAGTTTTGTGAAGGCATTGCAGGTATCTTAACTTAATTTTTTATTTTTCTTATTAGTTTGGTAGTTAATTTTTAGGATCGGATCTTGGAGAGTTTGAATGTGAAACGCTTTTTGATTGCGAATGTAGTTGAACTTATTCTGGATGAATTTTGTTTGATTTGTACGAAATAATACTTGATCCAGTGAAATTTTAAGTTGTATTTAATATAATTGTTGATAATATAATTTGCAGTAAGTTCATGTTAGCTTGTATGAATTGACTTCTCCACCATGTACAATTGACTCTTTGATGACCTATGTATTGCGAAATGCTTGATTTGTTCCTGAAATTGGGTTATGTATATGTTCCAATTGAAGCTTGTTCTGTGAAAGTAGTTGTTACTTCTGGTTTATTTAACTGCTGTACAAGTCTATTACATTCTCCATTTCACGGTTGCAACTCTGCCTGTTTATTGATTAAAGAGGCAAATACTGTATCGTTTGTGTTTTATAAGATAATAATAATTGCTGTATTTTTTTAATGAATTCTGAATATTTCCTTTTTCTGAGAATTAATCTAACATGGAACTGAGAGTCCACTCACATAGCCGCACCTATATGCTATCCATATAAAATGAAAAACCTTAATACAGATGTCTGAGAAAAGACTTTAAAGTTAAAGAAATTCATTGAAGACAGCTTTTGAAGGGGGAAGGAGAAAAGGAGAAGCCACCAAAAAAAAAAAAAAATGTAAATAGGAGAACCGTTGGTATCTGTGATTCCTCCATAATTAATCAAAAGAGAACACACTTAATTCCTGAAAGTTAAAGCATTGCTGTTTGGCAGATATGCTGCTTTGTTTTCATATATTGATTGAAGCCACAAGTATCCGTCTAAAGTACAAACACAATGATGAAAGAAAAAAACTAATAATACAAAAGATATACAGTTAAGATCTTTTAGTTAAAGAACAAAACATCCTATGTACCTATCTAAAGATGTATATTTACTAACAACTTCTGTCACACTTATGATGATTGGATCTTCAAGAGTTTGCCTGTTTTGAGATTATGAGAAACAAAATCTGCAAGCTGAGATGAGGATGTATGACGAAAATATGTGATTTGTGTTGAACCTTCCTTTCTTACTCTCATCATTTGTGCTAATGAGTTCACGATTTAGGGAATATTGCTCTTAGACAAGGCAAGCTTTACATGGTTACCCACAAATGGAATAAAGAATTCGTTAAACATAGTTGTTTGACATTTGAGAGAAAATCTGTTTACATCATCATTCACACAGAAAAGATGAACCCTTACTTGAGTTAAGAAATGTCCGTTGAATGAATCTGGGTATTCAATTGTAAAAGACACCTCTTGGGCAGTTGCACGTAGTTAATTGTTTGCTCTTTCATTAGAGTGTGTGTGTTCTTGTACTTTGAAAATTGCTTTGCTGGCATCGATAATAAACTCTCAATTATTATGTCCACTGTGGTTGTACATTGGTTAACATGCTTGCAATTTGTTTCTGGCACAACTGTTTTACTGATCATGCTATCATAGTTAAAATGCAGATTATTATTATTTTAATCATCAGATAATTTCTGTTTCAGGAACTCAAGAACCTCAGGCCTCAACTTTATTCTGCTGCAGAGTACTGTGAAAAGTCATATCTTCAGAATGAGCAAAAGCAAATGTAAGACATATCGCCATGTTAGTGAAGTAATGTTGCTTAATTTTGATCTAAAGATCTTCTGCATAGTCTAGTTTAATTTGGTTAATAGACTTGTGCAGCATGGAAAGGGGGATTTATGCAAAACACATTAGATAAACCTGGCAAGGGAAATTGACATTGAGCAAAACAGATATGATGCTTAAGTGCAATCTCTAGGCTACTTTTGCTGCTGGTCTCATCCCTATTTAATTTTCTGTGCAATTGCTAAATAGTTAAGCATCAGTTGATAAATAGGGAATTTGAATGATAACAACACTGTCAACAAACAAATACAGACTGTATGACTAGACCTTCACTTGGTTAGAGTGAAATAGATGAATTTATGGAGGTTTATGGGTATTATTTAAGATTTAGAAAGTGCTCTTGCCTCTTCTCTTTTCAGGGAGATCGTTCATGAATATGGTGTTATTTTTTGTGACATTATAACTTTAGTGCTAACTTTTATGATATTTTTGGAGGGGGTCCAGACTGTTTGTGCTCTTATTTTACCATAACTGTGGAAAATTTGTTTTCTTATGCATTTATCTACAAGGGTATTGGATAACCTGAAGAATTATGCTGTAAGAGCTCTTGTCAATGCTGTTGACCACCTTGGCACCGTTGCTTACAAACTGACTGACCTTTTGGATCAGCAGACCTTGGATATTTCAAACACGGATTTAAAGATTACCTGTATAAATCAGGTAAATTTCACTCTCGATTTGGAAATATTTAGGAAGATCAGCCTATAATGGAGGCTAAGTTGTTTACTTTTTGTAATGCAAGCAAATTTTAACATGCCAAACTTATATCGAGAAAGAAGGCCTCAGGCAGCAGCAGCTGTTAGCCATCATCCCAAGGCATCACAAACGTTATGTATTGCCAAGTAAGACTAGTCATTAGTTTGGTTAGTGTAAAATGATCTTACTAGAGATCCATAATGTTTCTCGCTTCTTTATTTGTTCCTCCGGTTGCCTACCAAGCTAGATTCTGTTAACAAGAAGATACACTTTAGCCCACAATTACAGACAGATCCTGGTCAGCAATTCCGTGCAAGACCTAATCGTTATCTTTCAGGTAATTGATCTTCACACATCCGTTTGTTAAGATGTGTTAGTGCACGAATTGTTTGTTAGTTGCAATGTGTTGTGTGGAAGCCATGTTTACGTGGCATTCACCTTCATTTAGGTGCTTTGGCAGCAAAAACTCTTTCATGGCATTTAGCAACAGAAACCAAGTCTACATTGAAGCCATCTTCACATCCAATGTCAAGGTTGGACATTGAAGCTCATTTCTTAGTTTTACCAGAAACAGCCCCTATTTCTCCATCGAACAGGATTGGTTTTAATTGTTCCAAGAGTGAACAACTTTTAATTGTCTGTGCAGTAATGTAGACTCAAAAGTTTCAGGAAGAAGACACCGTGCACCTCACTTGGGTATACAACAATTGTACTTGTACTCATCTTCTTGATGATGCATATATTAAAGTATTTACTTCTCTTCCATTCACTTTCTCCAAGCAGATGCTGATGTGAGTACCCGGATGAAATCCACTGAACCTTTAAATTCGGCTACTGCTATACCAACAACACTAGGCATCACACGACGGGTACGTCTAATTTGCCAGCAGTTAATGCATATCATACTTTTCTGCCTGCATGCATGGTCCGGTAAGGGGTGGATAATTGAATTGTCTGTTGGCATTTTTCTTTTCTTTCTTTTTTTTTTTTTTTTTTTTTTTTTTTTTTGGGAATTCAATTTTCCCATTCAGTTTGTTGAGTTTTTTATTTGTAATGCTATACTAGGCTGTTCTGTGTGTTTAGTGTGTAAGAGGAATGGTTATAATGCCAAAACCAACCTTAACCAGATTAACCTGTTATTTCAATAGGATCCCCGTTTATGATAATCTTCCTGTTTATGATGCTTGTGTATTCTTGAAATAACAGGTTAATCTGGTTAAGGTTGGTTTTGGCATTATAACCATTCCTCTTA
>CAVNYN010276290.1:0-22209 GCA_963692815.1 Nyctanthes arbor-tristis | reverse complement strand
AAAACAATGTCAATGTTCTTCAGGTCCTTGATGAGTTGGTCAGTGGTATTCAGTGAGCCTGGCTAATAATTACTATACTCATTTGAACCATCGCGCTCTGCCTGAAAGTCACAATAGTCTACATCAATCTATCTGCAAGTGCATTAATAGCCAAAAATATGTGTATACATATTAAAATTGGTAAACATGTACATGTGCCTGATAAAGCAACAGAATAATGACAAGGAATACCCGTTAAACATTGAATGATTTCTGCTCTAGACTTCAGAGAAGTAAAACAATCTATCTCCTCATTTGTGCATAGCTCTGATGCTGAGCAAACGCCAGACATAGAAATAGAAATTAGGTAAGCATAGCATTCAATTTATTACCACGTCAACTCCACAAGGAGAATGTTGCTTTATATAAAATGTAGTAAAGTTCCGTTTGACCAAATTTTGCGTTAGCTTTTTATCTTCTTCCAGTATTTGTTCAATTGTGGTTTAAGTAAAGTAGACACGTATTTTCCATTTATTACCTTCCCCATGTCCCCAAATATAATGACTCGCTGCAGGGAGTTTTGTCCTGGATACGGCGATGATCTGAACGAATATGTCTTGCTCCAAACATAGGAACCATTGGATAACAAATGACCAATCTTGTAAGTGTATCTGTAGAAATACATAATGGAGCCTCAGCCAATGGTATCTATATTTTAGAACCTTAAGAACTTATGTCCACATAAAGAGAGGATTTTGGAGACTTACGGATTATTTGGCCACAAACCTTTCAAGAAACTTGTATGTATGAAACCAGGATTGCGCCAGCCAACTGTGCGTGCGGGTGAGCCTACAATTCAGTTGAGGATATCCTTATATTAGACATAAAGCAGCTAATCAAACTGCATGCTGCATTGTAGATCAATTAGAATCATGAAATACAGACTACTTCACAAATTTGAATGTGTTTTTACAGATAGATTTGGGACCCAATATAGCTGATGCAATATATTGTAAACTATGAATCCAAAAAGCTTTGATAGAGAGCTCAGAAAATTGGGGACTTGGGATATCCTTGTTAGAAAATTATATTTACAAGTTATTTCTGGACGACTCACTGAAGTAACATTGTCATCCACATTCTTTATAACAACATTAACTATTACAGCAATACCAGATAAAAAATAAAAAATAAAAAAATAACTATTACAGCAAGATAGTGGAAATTAGAAGTAATCATACCACACATGCTGTTTCGGTTAAATGTTAATGTTCCTGCTGGTGAGCGCCTTTTGGGATGACCCTTCGAACCCCACTGCACGAAAGGAATGGCTTCATCTATATTATAGCCACTCGTCCATGTTACAGTCATCTGCAAGTATAAAACCACAGAGCCAGGCCTTTTTAGGTCAAATTACATCTAATAAAGATCCACACTTGCAATTATATAGATCTAATTAACATAAACCTTAACTAGTCAAAAGTAGTTAAAAAACGGATGCCATGTCAAATTGTCGTCGCATACACATGGAAAAAGCAAGTTAAAAGATAAATTTCCTAGATTTATAATAGAGAAACCCACCACTTACCTCATCCCACGACTTTCCTTGAGCAAGGCGAGGATAAACTGGTGCTTTAGGATTTGCAAAGGATATGGTATTTGACACGGCAACCAACTTTGGCTGCAACAGATAGGTGTGGATACAGATATGTGAATAGTTTCATAAAAAATCCACAATATTTAGGAAATATGTTAGAAACACATCATAACATATGCTTCAGGATGGACAAAAAATATTCTGGTCTTAAATTTGCATATCCAATTTAAATGAGATTACATTACTAGTAGCTTGAGGCTTGCGCTATTATTTACATAGTAATAATTTCCTCTGTGGGATATAGCTTAGCCTCTTCTTCTAAGTATAGACAACTGCAGTAGAGATGTCTAAAATCCTAATGTTATCCCAGTTATGGATTTTCTGAGAAATAAAATCATAAATCTTAAAGTCTCCCACAAGTATGAGTCATGATTGCAAGTTCAAGCTTAGAAAGATCTAGAATGCTTGTAGCAACTATTGGGTAGAATGATTTGATGCTATTAGCAGAAATATATGAATAATATAAAAAGGCATATCCAGAACATACATTTAACAATCCACCAGCAAACAATGCAAACGAGAAATCTGCTCGTTGATTGATTAATTGGAACTTCAAAGATGCTTTTCCATTCTTCCTATAATTGGAGTTGGAGAAATTCGCAAACTGATACTGCAATAGTAACATAACACATTATCTGATACCTGAAAGAGAAATGGGAAATAGTACATCAACTTTTCTTAGACAGAGTATTATCATGCACTCAAGCATTCAAACCTTTACTGGGGCCGTGCATATGTATGGAGCTTGTTCTTTGCGATCATTTTCCGCGAAACAATTCAATCCACTGACATATTTGAACACTTGTTTAGTCAATGGCAGGGAAAATGTTAAGACTTGGGAACAATATATGCCTTCATGAGCTTACTGCTTATTTATACATGCTCTGTATTGAAACTTTTTTAGATTCATCAAAAAGAGAAGTACTATAAACAAAAGGAACAGAGCTACTCCATGAAGTTGCACAACATTATCATTGAAAAACATAAATTACTTGAATTTTGCCGGAGAAAAGACGCAAATCCAATCATCATCAGATGGTTGATTGAATTCAAAATCGACATCAACCCATTCAGTATCCTCACCCTGTCACCAACATACCATGAACAAAAAACGTCATTTTCCAGCAACTCCAAAGGGAAGTGACAACTGATCTTTTAACAAATAGAAAACACAAAATGTTGTCCCCAACTTATCAAGAAAATTCACACAGAATGATGTGGCAAATTGTATTCATTAAACTACATTAGAAACCTCTAAATTCAAAATCAAACAATAAGTAATAATGCCGGAGATTTCGAACTGGAAATATGAATGCATACCTTAATGCCAAGAACTAGAGGGGAGACTTTAATGGTGGCGGAATCACTAAGAGCAAGAGTGACTTTGTGGATTGCGATCTTGGATAAAGGCTGTTCATCACCTATTAATCTAGCTGCAGCAAAATCGGAACTTACCAATACACGCAGAAAAAGAACCACTCCAAAGAGGAAGTGGCTGCCGTACTTCATCCTTTTCACCAAAATAAAAGCTCGAACTTTTCAAAAACGAAAGGCCGGGACATCAGTTATAGATGTTCCTCAACAAGTTTTCGATTTCAGAAACGGAAGACCGAGGAATCAGGAAAGATACCAAGAAATATTCGAGTAACTACTCGTTGACTTATCAGCACTGGAGTCTATGAAGCGCATATTTTGGGATAATGAATGAAAAAATCAAGAAACCTGAGATTGGAAGCGTCTAAAAAATAATTGACTTGGAAAAAAAAAAGGGGGGAAATCCCACCGGCAAATGCCCGAAGACACCATCATCCCTCCAGACTGGAAAAAATTACTTCGGCGAGCCAATGGACAAACGTGTTCAAAGCCTCCCAATTAAACAATAAATTTGTCTGTGAGAGTCCACGTAGTCTTTGTAGCAAAAATTTGTTCCCAAAACGGACCATATTGATGAATATAAGAGCTTGTCTCGTACTCTTTATTTGTTAAAATGTAGAAAATTTATATTGAAGAGAAAAGTAGAATGTGTATTGAAAATATAAAAAGTGAAAAATATGTAGTTGTAATTGAATAATTATCAAAATTAAATGTCAAATCAGTGATAAGTAAAATTATAAATTGGTAAAATAAAGAGCGTCAAACAAGCTCTAAGTCCTCGTTTCTAAAAAAATTTTGGAAAATTTTCACATTTTGTCTCCAACCTTTGCCAATTTTAATAATTTCATCCCCAACCTTTTTTTGAAGCATATATGTCCCCAACCTTTCAGAAATTCACGCAATAGGTCCCTCTTCACATTTTCCGTTAAAACCTTCCGTTCACATGGGGGTATTTTCAGAAATTCTTGAGATCGGAAGAGCACACATTTGCCTATTTTAACATTTCATCCCCAACCTTTTTTTCACCACTATAGGTCCCAAGCCTTTGAAAAAATAAGCACAATAGGTCAATTTTCACTTTTTCCATTTAAATTTCTGTTAACTGATCCACGTATACCACATGTGAGAATTTAGTTTAGGGGTATTTCCGGTTATTCCTAATATTTGATACAATCTGAACTTTTAAAACAGTCAAATAATCAAACTCAGGTTTCACGTTTAGTTTGGTTTAAAAGTATCTCCGGTTATGCATAATATTTGACAAGACTTTTGTTTAGTATCTAATTAATAGATGTTTATCTTTTATATTGTATTCTTATGTGTTTAAATATCCATATTATATAATCGACTAGGTGGTATCCAAATTTGTCTTGGATTTGTAATTATGATAGTATCCAAGACAAAGTTGGATACCACCTTGGGTGACAATTTAAACCGACCCGAGCTAGAGTCCATGAGGTCCAGATCCAAATGGGGCAAATTTTTTCCACCTATCGGGTTGGCTAGATGGGTCAGTTCGGGGTAAACCGGGTCACGAGGCGGAGCGAGTCATGGTGGACTTGAACTGCCCCGCCCTGTTTAAATTGAAAAAATTAAAAAATATGAAAAAAAAATGCATATATATATATATATATATATATAAATCTAAATGAGACAATAAACTGGGCAAAAACCTCAATCCGATCAGCCCCGAATTTTGGCAGGTCAGAGGAGAGGGCAGGGCAGGAGCGGGGGGAATGTTTCGCGAGTTGGGGGTCGGCCCCAAGCCCGACCTATTGCCATCCCTACCATTATGTAGTCTGGACATTTAAACATAAGAATATAATATAAATGGAAAATATCTGTTAATTATATACTAAAGTAATAGTCGGAAATACTCTTAAACTAAACTAAACATGAAGTTTGAGTTTAATCGTTTAATTGTTTTAAAAGTTTGAATTGTATTAAATATTAGGAATAGCCGAAAATACCCCTAAACCAAACCCTCACATATGATGCACATGGATCAGTTAATAGAAATTTAAATAGAAAAAACGAAGAGGGACTATTGTCCTTATTTTTTCAAAAGTTGGGGAACTATGACGGTGGAAAAAAGGTTGGGGATGAAATTGTTAAACTAGGCAAATGTTTGGGACGAAATGTAAAAATTTGCTAGGAAATATTATATGAATTTCCGAAAATACCCCCATGTTAACCAAAGGTTTTAACGAAAAATGTGAAGAGGGACCTATTGCATGAATTTTTGAAAGGTTGAGGACCTATATGCTTCAAAGAAAAGGTTGGGGAAGAAATTGTTAAAATTGGCAAAGGTTGAGGAAGAAATGTGAAAATTTCCCAAAAATTCTTAACAAAATATTTGACAAAACAACACCGTCACATCCCTAGCCACTAGAGCAAAATTCAAACCACTTGTTAAAAATAAATAAATAAATCAATTTATACACGGGGCAAAAAAAGAAGGAATATAACCTAACGAATGATGTGTTCCCAGCGTAGACAAAGCATGGTGCACTAAACAGTGCACAGCCAAATTCTGATTGCTACATCGACCACAATGCAAAGTGGATGACAAAGAAACAATATGAATTAATCTATTCGTACATGCTAGTATTTTATTTTTTCCTGACCTCATCTTCTTTAAAGCAACAAATTTTGAGAGTGTATACAAATTTTATACCCAGCAATAATATAAGAAGTTGAACCATAAAATGCACGCTTGACAGCATCTTACTTATTTCCTTATTTGCAACATCTTATATTTTTCTATCGACGACATTACTTTTCAATCAACGAATGGAAAATTGGTAATTACACCATATTCATCTTAACGTCACTCATTTTATCATTTATTTTGGCATGCTCCTACTGATAATTTTGGTAAGAGTAGGGTGTAGTCTACTTCATGAATTTCTTTTCTGTTACCTTACCATTAGATTTAGACAACCGTTCATAATAATGAAGTTGGGGGGCCTTGTTATTATCAGATGTAAGATATTGACGGCTTCTTACTTCTTAGTGACGACACATCAAAAATACATTTCTGTTTTTAGATTTTGAGTCAAAAATACATTTAAATGCTAAGAAAAATGAAAAATAAAAGAGTAGGTCTGCATTGGACACAGCATTGCATTGTTATTTGTTAACATAAGTTTCTGGTAGAAGACAACAGGCAACATATATAGGATCTGTTTGGCGGCCAATAACTACTTTCGATGTAATTTCTCAGTAGCTACATAATGTTACAAGTAGTTTCTGCTTAAAAATACAGAAGAAAGAATGTGAATAGAATGAAAAACACAAAAGAACTTTCAATTTAATAGAAGAAAAATGGAAGTATATCATCTGATCTCAGTTTGTAGTAAGGCAACCCAATGAAACTGGACATTCACTGTTTCAATAGCATCTTCAGCTGTGCCTTTTGACACTCCAATTTGCTACCAAAATCTTTTCTTCTACAATCGATTGCTCGAACAACTTTTGAAAACTCGACGAACCCTTTAATCCCTCGTTTAATGTGATGATTTTCAGGCTCTGGAGTCGCTCTTCTCTTCAGTACTGTCATGGAATGGACACCAATATTCAGCTTCTCAGCCAATACGGTCCTTAAATTCTGTCCTGAAGAAGCACAATCAGAAGTACCAGGAGCTGTTATATCGCGAAGATCATTGTCTACTTTTGTAGGAACTGATGATTCCCTCTTTGTATCTCCGAGTTCTAACAATTTCTCTTCCAAAAAGAATCTGGCCTCTGCAAGCTTCATTTGTACACGCTCTTCTCTGATCACCTCTGCTGTTCGCAGCATTTTCTGTTCTTCCTCCAACTCTTTCTTCATCCTTTCAACTTTTTCTTTCTCACAAGACAGTTCTTTGCAAGCACCCTCAAGCATTTCTCTTGCCTTCCTTTCCAGAGACAGTTCTTTGGCTAGTTTTTTCTTCAAAGACTCCAGCTTTTTGCGTGATTTCCGTTCACATTCTAGCTCAGCCCTCAGTTCAATAATCTGCGCCCGAGCCATTTTCATTTCAGATTCCACTATTGGCTTAACAAAGTTCAAATCCCAGAACGAAGATGCAATCTTTCGCGCAGCCATAGGAAGATGGAGGCGGTGTATTTGCTTTGGATTGAGGTTTTCTTGATGCTCTTCTTTTTCCTTAATGCTGTTCTGAGAATCATAAAAGGGATTCTCGTAAAGCTTCCAGATTGTAGGAACACTCCGAATGGACTGATTGTTGCATGAAATTTCGCGGCCTCGTACCATCATAATCTCATTGATCAAGGCAGTTAATGAACCTTCACATCGGTAGCTTCGCAGGTGAAGTGTCATTGCCGTCTATTTATGAAAATTGTGTCGGATTTTCCTTGGAAAAAGATTAGCCAGAATGTTGCTTCAATCTAAGTCCAACTCAAAAGTGGTCTGTTCCCTGCAAATTCAAGAAAATGACGCACAATCTAACATGGAGGGTCCAATTCTCTAATCATTGTTTCGTACTTTCACATGGTTGGTCCCCTCTAATTATCATCCTCATTAGTCTGCTTTAACTTATAAATAAAATTATATCATGTGATTATGATTGAGCCAGAAAGTATTGGCACGTGCAACGACTTGCATCCCATGAGAATCCACCGTCCGATAAAATCCATTTCACAAAAAAAAAAAAAAAATCCTAAAATAAGAACAAAGAGGTGTTTCTTAACCATGTCTAATGTGGTGCGCAAGGAGGGATCAACGTTAAACGATGGATGGACGGCAAATACCTCTATGCACATCCTTTTCATTAGAAGAAAGAATTACTTCTAAAACAAAGGTCTGGTTCAAGCACCACAAAGCGCCACAATCAAGATTCAGTTATTTCTCAATCACAAAAATGTATAGTCAAGACTCAAGATTGTAACTGGCAAAGTATTTACTTGCTGTCGTCCAATCTCAAATAATACTCAAAATGCAATTTGAAAGCAGTAAAAGATCCATAAGTACAAAATGCTTCAAGGAAGCTAACTTCAATGCTATTTGGAAGAGGAAAAGCATTTGACAAAGCTTTCGGTCTTGCTTAAAAATTACAGCAATAACGTCTACTCTGATGCTGCTTCCACATGCTTTGTTGCCTCAGCTTCTTTTAGCTTCTCCAAAGCTGATACACGTCCATCCAGGGTGTTATATAGGTCATTCATCTAGAGAAAAATTAAGAGAAGGAAAAAAAAAATTTAAGTAAATGAAAGAGCAAAATGCAATGTAATTTATGAGTCATGGATCTTCTATGACATAATCCATTATGAAAGTAAATCTACTACGCAAACATCCTTGCATAGCTTAGGCAGAGTGCCACAAATTACATTAGATTTGTTGAATTGATCAGCCATATCACCATTGTTTAGCAAAATAATTTCTTGTCGACTGTATATGAACAGATTAACAGTTGCAATCATTGTAAAGCTTAACCCAAACTTATCTATAGATAATTCTGTTTTCTTATTTGAATAAGCACCTTTTATCTTCTTGAATATCTTGAATACTTGAGCAATTCAGTTGTGCCGTTCAACATCACAAAAACTTACCGCCTGTTATTAATTTAAAAAATCAAATACGGGTTTTCATACCCTAGATTGTTTTACAATAATATGTTTTATGGTGACATATAATCCAACAATGGTTGCTTTGACTACAAACCAAAATCAATCTTATAATAACAAAAACCTCAAAAGAGAAGGTTCCCCAATTTCTCATTCAAAGTCCAAAAAAAACTACTATAATAATAATTATATATTTATAAGTGGTACTTCTCTTCTAAAAACAGTGAAATGTATATCATCCATAATCCATTGTCCAAAAAATTATTTTCAATCCATTCCCTACCTTCAGTGTATCATGACCAGGTACCATTCTAGTGTCCAGTATATTACTGAGTATATATTTGGGTCTCGCTAACAGTGCCTAGGCGGCTAGGCCTCAGCGAGTGGAGGCAATATTGCTCAATGCACGAAAACAATGATCCAAATTATCGCCTATCTTAGGGACTAAATCTTGGCACACATCTATTCCTAAAATCTCGGTGTGTGTATATGTACATGCGGATTGCTCTCAGCAAAGAAGAATTATTCCTGCATATTAAAAGTGGATAGTACACAATAGCTCCTAAACATACATGCTAATAAATAAAAACTCAACCGTGACCTCCAGGCAGCCAGAGAAGAGGAGCTTGGGCTCAGATAGGTCAAAAATTTCATCCCATTTCACATAGTATCTGAAGTCAGTGCTAAAGAGAATGAAATGTCAAAAGTATTTCAAGCTATATATTGATCACTAGAGGCTTTTCATTTTCGGTCAACGCTATCATTACCACTAAATGTATGGATAGCCATAAATCATAACCCATATGTCTAGTACACCGTAGCCCTGTCACTCTCCAGAAAAAATATGGAATATCCACTGTCCAATACCATAAGCACATGTGATTAAGTATTAGGATCTCTAAGCTCACATAACAAGAGAAATGCATATTAGAATTAAAATATTCCGTATAAAGGATCCGATAATGAGTATTTGTGGCATGGTTCATCGTGTAGTAGCCAATGACTTAGGGATTAGGATAACAAATTAACAACCGAAGAAAAATACATCGTTATGGGGATATCTTGGGTGCTGCTATGTAACTGAGAACTGTGCTTTAGTTGAAAGTTAAGAAGAAGAAGAGCACTTCAATATCAACTAGGCAATTAAATAAGCTTACAACCAATTCTACCTTTCACTTGAAACAAACCTCTTCACTTATATTCACTTATATCCACTTATATCCTGCTGATTTCATAACCAAATTAGGCCACAAAATATGAAGTATAATCAACCGATGGAAAATTCTATTAAAGCCGGTTAACTCATTATTATGAATTGCACGGGCATGAGCATTTAACTCAAGAGTGTTTGTGAGTCACTCTCTTCACTTCTTCACTTCAAATGAATATCTACACTCACTCACAACTGTTGCCATCAGATCATTTTTTCGAAAACTTTTTTCAGCAGACGGCTTTCTTACAAGTTAAATTACACCATTCCATCTCAATCCAGCACTATACACTAATTATGGAATCCTAAGCCTAGAATCAAAGTTAAAGCAAACATAGCCAGAAGAATGAAAAATACCAACTCTCCATGCCATGAAAACATCACCGCGATTTCAGTAATTATTTTTAGAACTATCCTGTGAAATTCTATATCAGCATTACAAAATATATTCAATTTAATAAAAAGAAAAAAGAAAAAAGCAAAAAGAAAAGAGCTAATAGAGCACTAATGTTTTTATGATAATTCTTAACCAAGGATAAATGTCCATTTATAGGCTCTCCTTTTCTCCTGTTTTCATATAATAATAACATTATTCATTCATTCAATTGACCCAAGATGGAAAATCAAAAAAATAAAAATAAAAATAAAAGACAAAAACCAAAAAGTAACCCTATTTTTATTTGGGACTAAATGGAAAAAACATTTAAGCAAAAAGAATGTGTCAGACCTGCTGAGAGAGGGCCTGATGAGCTATTTTATAATCCTTGTGGAGAAAATAGAGACCCGCCGCCGATGCTACGGCGGCGCCGGTGAAGAACGATGCGAATCTCACCCTTAACACATAACCCATCCTCCTTCTCCTTCCTCTCGTCAATTTCACCAATATGATTTAAATTATTCAATCGATTTTCACCGTTTGATCAAGCAAACAATGAAAAATACAGTGGCGAATGGAGGCAACGAGCGTCAGAATAAGGGGAAAACAGCACCGGTAGATCTTTTCATAATTGCGTCCTTAATCTTTGCTTTCTGGCATTTCAGGTCCCCCAAAGTTTTTAAGCCTTGCCACATGGATCCCTTCCGACGATAATATCAATTTGGGACACTACACATTTTCATATCCGCGCCACATTCTTGTTACGGTGAAATTTCCATTCTTTATTATTTATAATATTTATGTCCCTAATAGTTTTTTTTCTTTTTTCTCGAATCTTTCGTTTAATTATCGCTTCATATTTTTTTATCTTGGGAAGGGATTATCGCTTATTTTTAATAATAGGTATATGTAGGGATGACAATTTGAACCGACCCGATCATTAACCCATAGTGTCCCGAACTGAACGGGGCAAAAAAATACTGCCCCGCCAACAGGCTTGATCCGTCGCCCCGACACGAGTCGCGGGGTGGGGGCGGGGTGCCCCGCCCCATTTAGTGTTTTTTTAAAAAAAGGAAAAAAAGAAAAAACGTAATTATAGAACCTCAAATTTAACTAAAAATATTTTTTGAGGAGATAGTTAATTTCAAGATCGGAAGAGCGTCGTGTCAAAATTTACCATCAAATCTTTAAAAAAAAAAAGAAAGAAAAAATAGTTACTGCCCCAAACCGCCCCGTGCCCCGCCCCGCAGTCTAAGAGGGGCGAGACGGGGCCAATCAGGCCCGAATCCGCCCCGTTGCTATTTCTAGGTATATGTTCAAAAAAAATATTGATTTCCTACTTAGAATCTTACAAAAATATGTAGTTCTACTTATAGGTGTTATTACTTTTACTAATAGTTGTTGTCTTTTTTTTTCTCGAATCTTTCGTTTAATTATCGCTTCATATTTTTAATAATGGGTATATGTAAAAAAAAAATGCTTTTCTACCTAGAATTTTACAAGAATATGTAGTTCTACTTTATAGGTTTTATTACTTTTGTATTTATTAAAATGAAAATTCTATTTGTAAAAAACATTTTATGAAATGTTTTACAAAAAAAGGGTGATTTGACCATATCGCCCATGTGTATTGTGTGATTGGGGGAAAAATAGTCTAAAGTAAAATGATGAAATTATCCCGCTCTGTAAAACAGTTTGTAAAAGATTTTTAACAAATAGAATGACTCTTATTAAAACATTTAGAAATTTGTAACAACAAAATTTTCAAAATTAAAGCATTATAAGATACAAGATCTCATAGTTAATAAAAGAATAAAAATAAAACATATGACAATGTAAATGTGAAAATTTGATATGTAACAACTCGAAAATTTTTAACAATGTTTGTCCAATTATAAATATATATTATTAATTAAAGATGCTAGTTTGGTCAAAGTTTAGTAACACTTGTTACTATTGTAGATAACAAACTCATCACTTTTGCCAAGTTTTATGGCACATGATAATTATATAAATAAAAAATAGTTAGTTTGGCCAAGTGTCTACGACACTTGTTGGTTTAATGATTCATTCACTTGATAAATTGCTAAATGAGGGGACATTAGTTATTACTAAATTGTCATGTGATATTTTTGCAATTAATAATACTAGTTTTGACAAGTGTTGAGACACCTGTCATATTTGTAAATAATGGAGTTGTTATTCTTGCCAAGTTTGGTGACACTTGTCACATTTGGAATTTGAAATGTGCTAGTTTTGCTAAGTTTTTAAGACATTTGTCCTCTTTGCAATTGATGGATTTTAATGGTTACTTAAATCTAATTAAATCTAAACAACTATAAAATGGGCAAATGCTAGAGAATTCACCAAAAATCTCTTCCAAACACCACCATCCATCCCCTACAAATGTGTAAAATCCGTCCATAAGTGTGATAGCAAGAAAAACAACCCTCAAAACCCAAGAAAATACATATTTTTCATTAAAAAAATAAAGCCCTCTTTATATACATATTAAACCCCTACTTAAATAAGACATTTTGCTTGAGAAATATCCAAGTTTGAAGGTATTTCCCATCTAAAATTATTCAAAGAGCTTTGTGGTAAAAAGGTAAGTAACAGTACTTTGATTCTCCTTCTTTTATTCATTATGTTTTCATAAAAATATGCTTGAATTCTTGATGCATTATCATGAAAAGAATGATTGGTTTATTGCATTTGTGTCACTAGCTAGTACTCTACCCGTTTTGAATTACTCTGTGAAACATGACCTTGCTATGTGGTCATTCTGGTTATATGATAATATGTGGCCTTGTTGTATGGTCTTGGCCAATCGTGCGCACATTACGGGTAGTAGTTTAACTAGTGATAGGGCCCTTCAGTACATTTAAAGGTTTTGTGCATCCGACGATTTTCTTGAAAGTCTATTTCTCTTAAGCAGAAAGGTGCATCGAAGTATTTTGTTACTCACTGAGTACGTTGTACTCATATCTTTATTTTCTACTATTTTGTAGATAATCGGAGGTAAGAAAATGGCCAAGCAAGCCAAGAATCGGAGCATGCCCGCGGATGGAAGAGGATTTTACATGTAGAAGGGAAACTATATTTTGGAGTTACAAGATATAATTTTGGCTATAAAAATATATCCAAACCAATATACGAGTCTAGCATCTTTTGTATAAATAAGTATGTCTATGTAAAAGTTTGGCCTTCCCGTAGTTCAGTTTGATAATAAATGAAATACTTACCAACATAATGTGTTGTGTCATTTAATCTTTTCTAAGGCTAAATAAAGTTGTACAAAAATAGTTTTTGTAAGTCCCGTCCTCTCGAATTGTATAAAAACGAAAAAGCTTCCGTTTTCGAGTATAAATAATAATAATAATAATAACAAGTGGTAAAATTGAGAGGTCGTGACATGATATAACTAAGAAATTAAATGCAATTATATTGTGGTACAGTTACTAGAAAATATAGGGTCAATACAGCCACCCTATCAATTTTCCACACTACCTAAAATGACAAAATGGTCCCTGTACAACTAGTATTAGAGCTTTCACTGTGGAATTTGGTTGTGAAATTAGAGCGAAGTCCTACTCCCCACTAACAAACCGTTTGTCTAAAATACAATGTTACTTCTTTTAAGTGTATAAAATAAATAGATAAATAAATAAATATTGGTGACATGTGAGGATGTGTTGTATTGGGTTTTTACTTTTTAGAACAACATTCTTCTCATAGTGAATTTTTTTTTATACAAGGGGGAGATAGAGGAGGGATAAGTGTAGTTCAAGCTTGAGACATCTTGTCCGAAACTTGAAAATTTAAGTGCTACAATACTTGTTCGAACTTAACCACTAAAATATTTGTTCGAACTACTCTTTCATAGTGATTAATTATATCAATAAAGTGAGATGTTCCTTGTGTATCCAGTGAGTTTCTGGATTTTGGTATGTACTCTAGAAACAAGTTTAACTTGTGAAACGTGTTATATCAATTTCAAATTTTTGTGGATGTTTACACGCTTTTAGTATTTAGGGAAGCATCTTTTTGGGATTTTATGTACTCTAAAGCTTCAAAAGCCTTAGACAAAAACAATTAAGCATTTTAGTATACTAGTTGAGAGTACGCACATTACACGCCTAACGTAAGTGATGAAAGATGATATCCTTGCAAAGCATATTGTATATAATGGTATGATGATTCAACTTATTTCTGTTGCTTGACGGTAGACCAGTAATGTGAAAAAAGTTTACGAAATTCAAAAATTATTAAAATGCACTTACTTAACCTAGACATTCAATAATGCTATGATCATATTTTAAAAGACATCTTTTTTGCGATGCCTTCTTAAATGTTTATTTTGATTCACATGTCACGCCCCCAATTTTAACAATAGCGGAAGCAGTTAAACGCGTATCTCAAGTCTAAAATCTAGGGCGAGACTTTGCAAATACGATTCAATGGAGTTGACGCTTTCGTTGCGCACTCTGATAATTAAATATTCTGTGGGCTACTCACAACAAAACATCGGCTACGTATCAAAGTCTTCGATCACATATATGTATCTTCTCCACCTCTGGGACGATCCGGCCACAAAGATTGATAATTTAATACCTACAGGGTTATAGAAGATGGGGGTGAGTACAAAGTACCCTGTGAATAACAACATGTATTGACCCACGCAAAACAATATAAAAGAGGGAACTTCTATACACAAAGGAGGTCATTCACAGATACAAAGATATAAAGCTCGGCCACATCACTAGTTTAGCCTCTACCCATAAGCCATACGATTCAATAACAATTCAGAATTGCCAAGACCACATAGCAAGGCTATAATACCATAAAGCAATTCAAATAGCAGAGCATATTGGGTATAGCGCGTCACTAGTGATGGCCGAGAGCAAGGAACAATTATTTATTCAAAGTAATGGTGCACCGTCAATCATCAAAGGCTAAATACAATTAAAGAAAGACACAAGTTCCAAAAGAGATAGAGAGTCAAAAGAAAGAGCCAAGAGATAGAAAAGGATGGGGCAAAAGACATGCGTTACTCACCTCAATAATTATAGATGGAAAAGTGCCTTCAAAATCTTAGGGCATGTTCTCTTTACTGTTTTGAGACCGTTTTTAGTTTTCAATTTTTTAAGACACTGAAAATGCATTTACCTTCATATTTTCAAAAAAGAATTTGGTAAAACAAGAAAATTTTTAACATAGAAAATAGAAAATAATAAAAAGTCGTTTTGAGAGTTTTTAAGCAAAACAGGTACTTAATTAAAAACAAAGAAAACACTTTACTTTGGGAATTCCAATTTCGCTCTAATCTAATTTTACAACCCTTCATCCCCTACTCCTCTAATTTCTCTCTCTTTTAATTTTATTCATGTGTCCTATACTTCTGAAGTTAGTTTATTTATTATTATATTTTTTTTGTATGCCCTTTTTCCTCATAACAAGCTATCGCAAACTTTCATATTTTAATCTCGTTAATGATACATTAGAACAAAAAATTTTTTGACAAAAAAATTATTTTCTTTAACAAAAAAAATAATTTAATTTACTTAACAAGCAAATAACTTCTTAATATGTCAAAAAGAACACGTTCTCCAGTTTTGGGTTTCTTAAAATAATTTTCCAAGATGACAAAGTAAATACATTTTCAGATATCTGAAAATAAGACTCAAAATAGAAAATTGAAAATAAATTGAAAACTAAAAAACAGAAAACTAAATCAAGCAAAGAACACAGCCTTAGTATTTCTCACTTTAAAGTTATTTTTGAGGTTATACCTTTTATATATATGATAAGGAGCCTTTTTCAAGGACAAAACTAGGGTTTTGATAGGTTTTGAGGGGTGTTTTTGTTGCCCAAATAGTGGTGGACGAATTTTGCTATAATTTGGGATAGGTAGGGGTTTTGGAGAGGTTTGGTAAATTTCTATACCCTTTGGCCCTTTTTATAGTTTGCAGGATTTAACCATTTTCAATTCACATTTGAGTTCCGTCAATTATAAAGCGACACATGGCGCGACATATACCGTACACTTGGCGGGAATTTGTCCAAGAAGTCCTTCTACTTTACATTATCTTTCAATTAAGTTACCGCTCTTTAGTTTTTACCGCTCTTTAGTTTATGTCAATTAAGTCACTACACTTTGTTTTATGTCAATTAGGGACCAAAATCTTTCTTTAACATCAATTGAATAACAATCTTTTAATTTTCAAAAAATCTTACAATGATACTCAGGTAATTTTTTTCCAAAACAACAATTTTTTTTGCTTACTTTAATTTGTAGAAATTTCCAGGGTATTACAATCTACCCCCCTTAATTAAATTTCGTCCTCGAAATTTGCTAAACGTTGTTGTGGTATGTATTACTTTCAAAAGCATATACCATAAATTTACAAAAGTTTTCAAAACCTTAAAAATCCAATTGCATAAATTATTTGAAGTTTATTCAAAATAAGTTAAATAATAACCTACAACGGTTAATTTGGGTGTAAAATAGTCAAAAGGAAATCTTTCCAATCGACATATGGGTTAATAATGAGAAAGAAATATATTTCAAGGCTTAAAAATACATAAAATGAACATTTGGATTGATTTAGACGCATTTAGAAAGCTCAGGGACTTGACAGCAAATTTTTTGAAAAAAATCTTTGGCGCAGTGCGGCCTCATAAAGGCTCCATGCGGCCCGCCATTCCAAAAAATCTTTCTGCTGCCCGCGTGTGGCCGCGAAATGCATTCCGCGATCTCCGCGGGTGCCCATGCCGTGCGTAGGTATTGTGCGGCTGCATAGTAGGCCTTTTTTTTTTAATTCTCTTCCAATTTTCTTGTATTCATTGTAATTGATAATCTTTCACGAATCAAATCTATATCACCAACGTCATTTTGACTAATCACCGATTAATATAAACAATTTCAACACCTGTTAATGCGCGTATCCGTCCAAATAGGAGTGATACATGTATGTGAGGCCGTAGGACCATGCTCTGATACACTCTTGTCATGTACCCGCCAATTTTAAAATTTTCTTGAAATTCTAATACATTCGAGAGCGGATGCGTTTACACAAATAGCGGGTACGAGATGTACAAACAATTTGTTCATTGGTTTACATAAGATAAGCCACACATTTATATACATATCCACATAGATGGGCCAAATTGTATTTTCCATAATTCCTTCTACATGCAAAATCCACTTCCCTCTGCGAGCATCCTCCATTCCTTGGCTTGCTCCTTGATTATCGGGCCTTCAACTATCCACAAAATTGTAGGAAATTGGGGGTGAGTACAACGTACTCAGTGAGTAACAAAATATTTTGATTCACCTTTCATTTAAAAAATACATTTTCAAAAAAGCCATGTATTTCACAAAGTCTTTGGATGCACAAAAGGGCCCTATCACTAGTTAAACTACTACCCGTGGTTCGCGCCAGATTCATTTCAATTTAATTAAGTGGATATACAATGAACCACGGTTGACCCATACCGAAGTTTCAATTCAGAGCATACACAACACTAATCTTCCCTATCTCGGGATCATTGAATATGTCATAGTGCAAGAAACAATTCAAAACGGCCAAGACCACACAGTAAAGCCATATTCCACACCGCAATTCAGAACGGGGAGAGCACTAACTAGCAATATAAATACAATAAACCAATCTTTCTTTCCATAACGATGCATCGAATATCCAAGCATATCTTTATGAAAACATTATGAAAGGGAATCAAAGTACCGTTACTCACCTTTTAATTTAATCTTCCTCACTCGATAATCTTTCTTATTAATAATCTCCTCATGTGTTTTCTCTAATTAAATACTAGATTTTTATATTATGAATAGGGAATAATAATATATTTCTATAGGGTGAAGGGACGTAGAGGAATGTGTGAGGGAAGCTTTAGATCAATTGCCCTTTTCATAGAATTTAGTTATATTTAAATCTCATTTGAAATCCATAATTCGCAAAGGTAACAAGTGTCCTTTATACTTGGCAATATTAGCAATTTAATTAATTATAAAAATGGCATGTGTTGACATTTGGCAAGACTAGCATTGTTTATTAATTACAAAAGTAGCACATGTTTTATGATTTGGAAAAAATAACACATTCGTTATTCACAAATATGCCAAGTGTATGACTAATAACTTTATTAACTATAAAAATGGCATCTCTTGACACTTGTCAAGAATAGTAATATTTTTATTTACAAAGATATCAAGTGTTCTTTAATTTAGCAAATTCAGCATCATGTATCTTGAGAATGATTTAGCCTACTCTTATTTATTTGAGAATTAAATTATCAATCATAGGACAGAAATAATGAAAGATTTGAGTATTTATTTCATTTGTTGGTAAAATAATTATCATGTAATCAATTTTATTTGTTAAATAATTTTTGCGGGATGTTACATTCCTCCCTTTCTAGATATTGTAGATACAAGATAAGTCTTATGTAAAACTAAACTTCCATCCGTGCATTGCACGGGTAGAGTTCTAAGAAAATTTCATACATAAAATATAACATAATTGTGCTTGTCAAACTTAACGTCATAAAGAAACTGAAAAACACAACCTGCAAGGAATTAATGTGCATTATATATCTACAAGTAGCATACAATCAATTCCTTATTTTGTTGACATAGTTTTAAACTCTTGTTATTAGTATATCGATATCTCGATGAACTAATAATTTTTTTATTAATTCTATATTTAATTTCAAAACTCGATAGCATAATTCTATATTTAATTTCATACCCGTACATTTACGGAAATACTATATATGTTTCAAAATCGTGAGTTTTATGGACATGTTATAGCGATAAAGTAAAATAAAATAAAGTAGAAACATATAAAATCATAAAATTATACAATTGAACAAAGCAAAATTGAAATTTATTAGGAAAATATGAGATATATAACCAAAATGTAATACGTAGATAGAATCCCAAAATAAAAATTTTAAATTAAATTATTAAAAGGAAAAATATAATAATAAGGAAAAATATAATAATATCGAAGTCTCGATTGATATATTATCTATTTTTATGTAATTAAAATCCATTAGGCAAATATAAGATATAGCTAACTAAAATGTAACACGTAGATAGAGTCTCAAAATAAAAATCTTAAATTAAATGGTTAAAAGGAAAAGTATAATAATTGAACCAATAATTTTTTTAATTTCTATTTTTTATTTCATTTAAAGACAATAAAATCCGATAGTATTATATATTAGTTTCATACTCGTGCGTTTCACGGACACAATATGCTTTACACCTGTGCATTTCACAGACATATTATGCTGATAAAATAAAATACAATGAAGTAGGAGAATATAAAATGAGAAAATTACACAATCAAACAAAGTAAAATTAAAATCCATTAAGCAAATATGAGATATATCTAATAAAAATGTAGTACATAGATAGAGTCTCAAAATAAAAGTATTAAATTAAATGATTAAAAGGAAAAGTATAATTAATAATAAGGAAAAATAATATTAAAATCAAGATTGATATATTATCTATTTTCATGTAATTTAAACTCATTAAACAAATGTGAGATATATCTAACCAAAATGTAATATGTAGATAGAGTTTCAAAATATAAATATTAAATTACATGATTAAAAGGAAAAACATAACAATAAGAAAAAGTAATAAATTAACCAATAATTTTTTTATTAATTTTTATTTTTTATTTCCTTTAAAGGCAATAAAACTCAATAGTATAATCTATATTAGTTTCTAGCTCGTACATTTACAGACTATTATATTTAATACTCGTGCGTTTCATGGACATATTATGTTGAGAAAGTAAAAATTAATATATTAGGAGAACATAAAATCATGAAATTATACGATCAGATATAGCAAAATTGATTAAAATGTAATATGTAGATAGAGTTCTGAAATAAAATATTAAATTAATATATAAATAGAGTCTCAAAATAAAAATATTACATGTAACATGTAGATAGAATTCTGGAATAAAAATATTACATTAATATGTAGATAGAGTCCCAAAATAAAAATATTAAATTAATTGATTAAAAAGAAAAATATAAAAATAAGAAAAAGTATAATAAATGAACCAATAATTTTTATCTAATGAGTAATTAAATGAGTAATGCTATTTATCTTTTTAAACATTATCAATTGGTTTTTTAAAGGAGCCTGACAGTGAGTGGGAAAATCATTTTTAATTGAGCCCACGATCATATTGAGCAAGACAAAACTGTTGATTAATATATATATATATATAGATGTTGAAATATATACACATAGATTTGAAGTAATCATTAATAATAATGTCATAGTTAGGGGTGAGCATAAAAACCGCTAAACCGGTAAACTGGACAGACCCGAACCGGTTCAGGTCGGTTTGGGTCGGTTTTTGGCATATGTGGGTTGGGTTGTCAGTTTCAGTTGGCCGAACCTAGCCAGTCCGGTTTGGTCTGCGGGTTTGGCCGATCAAATCCAATTGAAACCGAACCGGTCAAACCCGGCTCTCTTAAACTGGTCAAATCGATTTCAATTTTTCTTTTTTTCTTTTTTTCCCCCTAAAAACGTGTTTAACCTCCAGCTTCCTGATTTGATTAAGAATAGGAAATAGCACTTTCCAAAATCCAAATAACAATTCATTCACAAATCAAAATCACAAAATTTGAAAGCCAACTTAACAATAACAAATATCAATACATTCACAAATCAGAATCCCAAAATTTGAAAGCCAACTTAACAAATATCAATTCATTCACAAATCAGAATCTCAAAATTTGAAAGCCAACTTATAGTGAACTTTGTTGAGATAAATGATAAAATTGTAAAGAAAAAAATGATACTGAATTGATAACAATCGACCTTTATTGTATACGTATACTGATGAGCCAAATGTTAAGCAGATCATGATATATATATATATATATATATATCAAGTACACCAATGAAGAAAAATAATCTAAGATTATATTTCATTATCATATCTTTTTGAATTCTACCAGTTTAAGGATGATCAATTGAATATTTACGTATTTATATTTCATTGAATTGTAACATGTGCAATATACAAAAAGAATTTGTTAATTAAATAATATAACTTGCATAAAATTAATATTATCATTGATGATTTAATAGAATAATAATAAATTTATTCATATCTTGTCCAAAATTTTAAGAAAACCAGGAGGAAAAGAAGGCAAAAAAGAAAATACATGGAAGGTGAAAAGCTAAAACTCATGAATTGATTAAACTTACTATCAATAATAAAAAAATAAATAATTAAATATTAAATAGGGGTATTAAATTAGGGAAATAAGTGGGGTGAAATAGGAAATTAAAAGGTTTCCCACTCATGCCCTTTTTTATCTTTCTTCAACAAGTAGAGATTATCAATGGCTTCATTTTTTGGCAAGCCATGACTACGGATTAACTTTTTCCAGCAGTTCTATGGCCTTTGGGAATCATTTAAAAAAAAATTAAAGTTTCACTCAAAATTCTAGCAAAAACAAAGAAATAAAATATTTTGAGAAATTTACACTTTGTAGCTTTTCTTCCTTGTCCAAGTCTCTTATATTGTGTTGGAATATATATGCACCACATTTACATTTTAATTGCACTCTATTTGTCCATAAACTTTAATTGATCATTTATTTATGTCCTTATCATTTCTATCGCTTCATTTTTTGCAACTTGTTATGGATTGGTACTTTTTTTTTTTTGACAACTCAATGCACACAAATATTTAAAAGAGTTTGTGTGTGTGTTGAGTTGTCAAAAAAAAAAAAAGTAGGATCCGAAGGTCTAGTCCGGACCACCACGAACCCGCAGCACCATGACCCACGACAATTTTGTGGTATATGGAATCGGTATATAAGCTAGAGCACACACACATTAAGCGGCAATGTAGGATCCGAAGGTCTAGTCCGGACCACCACGAACCCGCAGCACCATGACCCACGACCCTGCAACACCAGACCCCCAACACCCCCAGTCTCAACAATTTTTTTTTTTGACAACTCAACACACACATG
>CAVNYN010276287.1:0-20597 GCA_963692815.1 Nyctanthes arbor-tristis | reverse complement strand
TATGAATGAATAAAGAGTTTTATTGTTGTAGAAAATGACTAAGTGGCGATAAAACTTGACTATAAGGGGATTTGGAGTTCTATGGGTATGTTGATTTTATTTGATATATATGAATATTATGTGTTGGAAACAAGGTAAAAGGATAAGTTGGAAACAAAATCTATTTTGATTAATTAAATGATTGATATTAGGTAAATCTTGATAACAAAATCTTACGGGAATTAAATCGATGTGGTTGATTTTATTTGGTAGAGAGTATTATTGGATATTTTATGATATGATGACATGATATATTTCAAGGATTATCATGGAAGTATGATTTGATATGTAAATACCAATAGGTGATGATGATATGATATATTAATGAAATGAGTGAACTCAAAGAAAAGAAATGGTTTATGTCAAAAAGGAAAATTATATGTTGATATATGTGTTAAATTATTATGTTATAAGCGATTAAGAAAGTGAAGTAAATGGGTGAAAATAAGAGGGGGCAGCATTTTGTTCAAAGAGGAAGTGAGGAAATGTTGAAGAATTAGAAGGAAATGATAAGCTTGTAACTTTAAAGAGAGTTATATATTAATATAAGTATATGGAAAGGGATAAAGTTAAAAGAAGTGATGTAACTTGATAATATGTAAGAATTTGTTATAGTAATATTTAATATCGAATGGAATTCTTATATTATATTACAGGAAATGAGAAAGAAATTAAAGTCATTTACGAAAGGAGCTACATTTCTACTTAGCTGGTGAGTGGAACTTTCCCTATTCTCTTGAAATGAAATTATTCTATTATGAAATTATAATATGATGATATGAATTTTATGATAAAGTGCCCTTATGGATTTCTTTGAAGGCCTATTCTTTCGTTTGGAAGGTTGATGAAATTAACGAATGAATCGCGTAATGATTTTCAAGGATATGATTTATGTGAAATTTTTCTTATATTCAAGAAGTTTATGAAATTGAAAGTGTGATGTTTACGGATTTAAATGATACATGATTGAAAAAAAAAAAGCCTCAAATGTATATCCTATGTTATGATCTTCCGCCTATGGGCGAAGGGGCCTATATGGCTCAAGCTGACTAAATGAACACCGCCCAGGCGAAGGAGTCTATGTGCTAGCTATGGCTCAAGCTGTTTATTGTGCCGCCTAGGGCGAAGGGGTCATAAGGTACCTATTGCTCAACTGACCGTTTACGTATGACTTAATATCATAATCATGTGATATGTTGGATACTTTTTGGGGAAAGTTTATGATGATCTTGAAATAAAAAGACTTTTATGATATTTTCAAGTGGATTTTATGATGATTATTAAATGAAATGATGTGTTCTAGCATGCAATGATTTTATCAATATTGATGTTATGTTGGATTTATGTTTAAAGTCATAGAATTGCCAAATGGGTTTGAGTATTTTATGCGGGAGTTTTTAAAAGTTACATTTTGATTTTCCAAAGGATGTTTAATTATGAAACTCCACTCATTGTGCTAGTTAGCTCATATGATTTTATAAATGATTTTCTTAGCAGCTAGCAATTGGAGTTTGGGTAACAACACATTGTGGACGAGCTTGTTATTTCGAGAACCGAGCCACCACTTAACGGAAGGAAATTGCTATAGGATTTGTTGACTCTATGATTTATAAATGTGGCATGGTTAAGGTTATTAGCATATAGTTAGGAGTTGTGTGAACCATATTTGGGTTGGTATACTTCTTAATTTATGAGGTGATGTTGCTTATAATGAGAAGTTATTAGTTTGTGAGTTGTTGATGTGTTGACGTTGGGAATTGATATAAGTTGGCTTTTGTTGATAAATTAGGGGAGATCTTGGCGTTGGGAATTGATATAAGTTGGCTTTTGTTGATAAATTAGGAGAGATCTTGTAAAAAATTTTCTAGGATAATTAATATGATCACTAGACTTGACGGTAAATTCTAGCTTTTAGTTGGAATTTATCGTCGGCGCACGTCACACTTCTAGTAAGTTAGAGGTACTAGATGTGGGGCGTGTCATCTACTATGTGTAGATTTCTCCAATAATCTCTCGATATATGTGTATAGTGAGATAGTACCACTATACATCTAGAAGGAGATCATTTTCATGCCCAACCCCCACTCTACGAGATGGTCTACTTAAATATTTTAAACTAAAATTTCTCCATCAACGTTATCATTGTTATCATTTTATCAAACATACAACTTATCTAGGTTGGTTATGCAACGAGTGTAGTGGTGACAATTTCGTCGCTAGTGACTGGCAGTAACGGTAAATTATGCCTTCACCTTTTATGATGCTAATTCATTTCTAATCTCTAAATGTTTTAAGGCCAAGTACGATTGATTAGTAATTTGTAACAAGAGAATAAAAATTTGAAGAATGGAGTATGAGATTTTCTCAATTTAAAAATTCAATGTACACGTTTAGTGAATTTCATGAATCATTGAGATCTTTGACTCTTTGTCCAGTCTATGAAAATTAATTTCTACATATTACCAATGTGAGTAGTTTTCTATGACCGAAACAATATTGTGCCCAATATAATGAAATAAACACCCCTCATAACGAGGTAGGTGGATATCCGTTTTATTTTAACATTCGAAAACAAGTGAATCTCATTTCTCTTTTGCTATATATGTGCAAATTCCCTAAATCAATAATAAACTCTTAAAGCTATTGAGTTATGGTGAGTCTCACTATCAGGTTTTCCCGCCTAAAGTTTAGCCTTAACTTTTCTTTTTTTTTTTTTTTTGGGCCTCTCAGACGGTTTAGGCTGAAGGCTGTCTGAAACACTGGGCCCATTGGCATCAGATTTACAGCTGGGTCACTAAATAGACGTGTGGGAGTAAAGCAATCTACCATAATCCCAGAAACAAATGTATAAAATTATTGTTTTCTATATAAACGTGTGTTCCAACCAGCTTTGTTCATATCTCACCATCCACATACCCGAACCCCGTCATTGTCATAATTGTAATCCGTTCCACAATCCACAGTTGAAAATGGCTAGCTTTTCGCTTCTCAGTGCTGTCAACAAAAATCGAACGGACTGTAAGTTAAGAGTTCGTTTTGCTCGAAAGTGGTTTGTACCGGGGAGTGAAAAGTTCGAATCCAGCCTAAAATTTGTCTTCATGGATAGGGAGGTTAGCAAATAAATTACAGGCTTTCCATATTTCAATCTGCCATATAAATGTGTTGTTACTAACCGTTTGGTTTTCTTTTAATTTTTTTATTCTTTTTTTCGTATAATAATAGGGAGGCCGTATTCAAGCGACTGCTGGCAGTGATTTGATCAAGAAGTTTGAGCAACAGATTGTTGAACACAATTTGTACTATATCAAAATTGTTTGTGTTGCTGACAACAAGGGCACGTTCAAGGCAACCAGCCACCCTTATTGGTTGTGCGTCTACATCATCCTCTACTACGAAGAACACAACTATTAATACCAATCAACCTGATGTCCAAACACAAATATTTGAT
Source organism: Nyctanthes arbor-tristis (assembly GCA_963692815.1). NCBI lineage: Eukaryota > Viridiplantae > Streptophyta > Magnoliopsida > Lamiales > Oleaceae > Nyctanthes > Nyctanthes arbor-tristis. The sequence goes on along the minus strand of CAVNYN010276287.1, from coordinate 17,110 downwards.
ATTCTAGCATCGACAAATTTGGCAGGTGGAATGACACGACTTGATTTCTCTTATTTTTTTCCTTTGCTACACTTTTTATATATAACTATAGTTATATTTAAACTGTATGCTTTCTCTATTTTTTAAAATCAGAGAGTAGCTCAAACAATTCTGCAATTCAGCAAATAGGTAACTCATACACAGAAACTCTAGTTGAAAAACATTTTCTTATAATTTAGTTTTCAGTTAAGATATGCTCACTCTCTTTCTTTTTCTTTTTTCATTTGAGTGCTAATGGCAAACACGACATACACTCTAATTGTAAAAATAGTAGGTAAATTTTTTAGACGTACATGTAATGCCCGTTGAACATTTTTTTTCTTTTGCAATCGGCCGACTCTTTAGTCAAAGTGTGCTTGGACTATTGCGAACTTGAGCTGATTGACAAAAATATTAGGATTTTCAGAGTGTACCATTGACAGGGATAAGTTAAATTATGATAACCAATTATTGGGCTATAAATCTTACCATCAACATGAAGCAAACACAAGTATACAACTCGATGAAACAAAGACACACGATTTATTAGATCTACTGATATTTCTTTTTTTATGCATTAAAGCATTTGTAAATTCTAATAAATTTAACACGACGCTCTTCCGATCTCCATGAAAATGCTTATTACCTTTTTGTCTAAGTTGTTTTTTCTAAAATTTATTTATTAATTAATTTATTTGTTTGGGGTACTACCATATTCAATCTATTATTCATGCTAAAACGTGCACAAATAGTATAAATTAAAAAAACGTGCTAGCAATTAAATTTTTGCTAATTTCAGATATGTATTATAAATTAATTGTCTCATATATCGAATAAAAAATATCAGTGTTTACCTTTAACATTGTAGGTCTAGCAATCCGCCATACTCGATCAACCTGCATCCTATCCGCATTCGAAATAGCTTAAAAATATTACAAAAATTACATCTCAGTGTACAAGCATTACACTGATGGGTGGGAAAAGTCGAATAAACATCTCCGATTCAAGCAGATTTTACATGTCGATGCCTTTTTCTATAGATCAGTAAAAAATTTTTTTATAACAACGTACCTGCTATACGAGAAAAATAAAATTTTTTTCGTCGTGAAACAGATCGAAAAAATAAACACGTGTTTCGGTTTACAATGATATTAAGTACAACGAACTAGAATTTTTTCTCAGTAACTCCAACAACAAATCGGAATAAACATTCGCCTTGAACGTCTGCAGATGGGGGTGGGGGGAAATGTCAGCATTTAACTTAATCTAACAATTTCAAAAAGAATTTGCAAGAAAGTTATGTACTTATCTTTTGTAGACATTTTACTACCGATTTGGTAGGTGATTTGTTCGGATATGAGGTTGAATTGTATATATTAGGCAGTGATGGACTTGTAGACATCGATTTGGTGGTCGACTTCTTTCTATCTGAGGTCAAACTTTTCTACTGGGCTAGCAAGAGGGTCGATGCAGCGATCTTTTAGTCGATCTCTTTCGATTTGAGAACGAAGAGCATTTTTTAGGCAGCGATTTTAGTTTAGGGACGCATCAGCCCGGTGATGACCCCGATCGGAGTTTGTCATCCGGCCACAAGAGGATATCGGCGGGTTACAGAAGTGCAGATTTTGGTGGAGTTAAGGTTTGTTGGGAGGTGTTTTTGAGTAGAGCTTTCCAGGAAGTGTTGGGTATGAGTTGAGGGACGGGTGTTTTGTATTGAAATGTGAGAAGCGTTCATTCTAAGCATTTAATAAAAATTGGCTGACGTGATAAAGGGTGCGTAATTGCATATTGATTAATAACTTTAAATAATTATATTTTTCTTTTTTCGTTAGATTAAATTTAAACAATGTAGTATTTTATGTTGTGAATTTAATCTTTTATTAATCTATTGTTGTTAATAATGTTGTTTAATCCGTTTCTTTTAATTTTTGTATGGACTATTGTTTCATTCAAAATATTCATCGCTATGTTTTCATTGTTTAAATTGTATGACTATACAAAAAACTAATATGTTACACCATCTGAAAACATATTAGTATTTTTTCTCATAGCGTTAATATAACAAATTAGCGTGTTCATATAAGTGCTTTTCTCGGTATAGGTGTTTTGTGGTGGAATAACGTATGGGTCTTTTTCTTGATAAAATAGTAGAATTTTTTTTTATAAATTAGTGGTATTTGACAATGTAACGAACGACAATCATTCCTTTAGTTACCTAAACCTTATTCATCTATTGATAAATTTTCTAAATCAGAGTTGTCACTAACTTATATCGTGTCTGATATTGCACAGACTACAAGGACATAGGTGATCCTACATATAAGTGTTTTTATTGAAAGCTTACTTTTGGTTTGACGAAAGGACTGACAAACGTTATGAGACCTGTCGAAATCCAAAGTTCTCACTTTGCTGCATGCAAGGGAAGGTTAATATTCCTTTGATGGAAGAGCCGCCTTTGATTTTTAAAGAATTGTTATATGGCAACAGTAGCAGAAGTAGGAATTTTGCAAACAACATTCGAGCATACAACACGATGTTTTCTTTTACTTCGATGGGAGGAAAGATAGATAAGGCAATAAACAACGGTATGGCGCCATTGACATTTAAATTGCAAAGTCAAGTTTGTCATCGGATCAATAGCTTACTACCTGCAGAAGGAGCTTCTCCATGCTATGCTCAGCTTTATATTGTTGATACTTGATGCATCGCATTTGCAAGGCAGAGCGATACTTGCTCCAAAACTCAATGATGTAGATGTTGTCAATGATTACATGATATCGCTTAACAAGAATAAGGAAAGAACATATTTAAGTGCTGATACAATTTGCAGAACAGAAGGAGATGTGAGTTTGCTCGAAGGAATCCACTCAACAGAATTTTTGAATAGCATATGTTGTTCTGGGATACCAAACCATAAGCTGACGTTAAAAGTAAGAGTGCTAGTCATGCTATTGAGAAATATTGATCATATTCAGGGACTATGCAAGGGAACACGGTTAGTCATTACAAGGCTAAGGGACCATGTATTGGAAGCTGAAATTTTATCTGGGAGTAATGCAGGTCATAGGCTCTTTTTAATTTTCTGACTCTGTTTTGGAACTTCTTTTGCTTTTTCATATTTTTACTAACAAGAACTCGCTACCCGGAGAAAAACTAGTTACGTATATTGCCTTTTGTGGTGGACTCCAAAAATAAGATTTTCAAGGGTGAGGATTTGTGGAAAATCCACTTTCTTATTTTCTTGGTCCATTTAATTAATTTCTGTTCCGTCGTTGAATTGAACATTTGTAAAGAGAAATGTTAGACATTTGTAGATACAAAGTGTACAAAATTTCCTATTAAAAAAAGTGTGCAAAATTTATATACATACTCATAAATTTATAGTTTTATACACTTCCTTAAAAGTTGTCTCTCGGTTCCTTTCAAAAAAAAAAATAAATAAATGTCTTTTCAAAGAAAAATATATTTGTGACGTATATAAATTTGTGTGTACAAATTTTGGATGTACCACAACATTTCTCTTTGTAATAGTTTACGTCAGACACCAAGATATATATATATATATATAGAAGTGTTATTTGTACGTATAAAGTGTATAATTTTTACACACACCTTTAAATTGACTCACACTCTTTAAAAGTTGTGATTTCAAGAAAAATTGGGTAAAAGGCATTTAAGAGCTTGTCCTCTTTATTTGTAAAAAATAGGTGAATTTATAAAGAGGAGAGATGTAGAATGTGTATTAAAAATATAAAAGTATTTGGAATATGTAATTGTAATTGAGTAGTTGTCAAATCAAATGTCAAATAAGTAATATGTAAAATTATAAATTGAGAGAATAAATAGATGATAAAGAGGTTCAAACAAGCTCTAAGTAAATACTACAAAAAGGTGTGTACAACCTTATGTCTATATATTTGAGAGTGACCGCTAGGGATAGCAACGGGGCGGGTCGGGGGGTTTGGCCTTCCCCATCCCCGCCCCGAATTTTTTACCCCGACCCGACCCGCCCCGATCACCGAGTGAGTCGGGGCGGGTCGGGGCGGGCGGGTTGGGGATAGGAAAATCCCCGACTTTTACCCCGATTTTTTTTTTTTTGGTAAAATCCCTATATTTTTTTTTATTGGCACTAATTCATAAGTCAGAGGCAGCACAGTTGGTTAAAGGTTGAGGTAAGTTGGACTAATAGTTGAGGGTTCGATTCAACCTCAACACCAAAATTTTTTTTTTTTTAATTAAGTTGAAAGTTTCGGGTTTTCGGGGCTGGGCACCCAAACCCGACCTCGCCCTGAATCTGAAACGGGCCACAGATTTGTAATGGGGCGGGTTTTCATCGGTTTCGGGTTTTCGAGGTTTTTCTGCCCTCCCTAGTGACCGCCCCATTATGGCAATGTTCCCCCATGAGCAGAAACGGATAAAAGCCGATATTCACACGAGTGGATTGCTTCGGACTTGGAGTTCGCAAGTAGCAACAAATTTCACATTTTGAGTCAGCCGAACGTTCGAAGTGATATATTAATTCATGTGTGTAAATATTCGCCTATAATGTGTTTGAGGGAAAGCCCGTGAAAGTTTGAGAACTCCTTGCTATGGCAACAACAAGATCTTCTGATTCTTCCCTTCCCACTCAAAGGTAATGATCTAACAGGCACCCTTTACTCTCTGACATCATTCTCCGCTGTTCCTACTTGGATGATTGTGGACTTACTCAAGCACGCGGTATTAGTGTTATTCTGGGAATCAGTGTGATTTAAAGCAATCTTTATACGGTTTAGCTCCACTTTTATTAAGTTTTAGTCTTTGTCGTCTGAGTTGACGGATTGGCGAAGATGGGGGTGGGATTTTTTATTTATTTATTTTTTAATTATTTGAGTATTTGATATTCATATGGATATTCATGTTTGTTAAGATTTATGTGGAAAATTTCATTCTTGTGTGGCTTTACTTTATCCGTTGGTTGTGATGAAAAGCATTAGTGTCTTGATCTTGTGTGATTTGGTTGAAATTGTTGGATCACTTCAGTAATTTGGGTAGCTATAATTCAATTGAGTTCCTTGGTGTAATTGGGGAGACTGACATGAGAATCATTCCGGGTCAAATCTTTTCAGCTACGATTCAGGATGCAGTGTTTTGGTCTGTCAGGTTTAGGATATTATCAGGAAGAAGGGAGGGGGTGGGGGGTAAGTTGAGTGGGTGTGTAGAATTCTGCCTCCAAGTTTCTAAAATGTTACTCCTTTTCACAAAGAAAATTACATTACCTGTGCTTAAACTCTATTGAGCTATTTGTTCTGTCCACATTTTTGCTGAAACAGGCAATATCATTTTAATTCCGCGGACCATACTGGGAAAGAACCACAATTTTCTTACTTCAATTCTTGTTTTCCTTCAAAGCCCTGTAAGTTTTTGGTACTATTAGATTGGTCGGTAATTAGCCCAGGATGTAAAAGGTCACTTTCAAGTAACATACGTGGCACTAGTATACGAGGTCCCGGGAGACCTGCCAATTCTTTTTATGGGCATGCATGCCATATTTGACGAATACTCCAGGGCCTTTTAGGATCAGCCCACATTCATTGAATGTTAAGGAGATTGCAGAATCTTGTGAAAATGGGTTTTCTATAGAAAGTGCTTCAGCACTTTAGATCTCATTCAAGATTTTCTTTGATGAACTTTGTGCATGTGAAAAGATGATTGGGTTAGAGGGTAAATGGTTTACTTGAAATTATCTGTTATTGTTCGTCAATATGGATTTCGTTCATAACAAAGACTTATTCATGTCAAGACCTATCATTGATGAATTTGCAAGCAGGCTGGGTTGCAAAAGCAACATGTATGCCATGAATTTATATTTCGTGAAAGCATATCACTGATGAACTTGGTTTTTCAGATTATTAGGAAAAGTTGCTTTGGTCACTGGAGGTGCTAGTGGTATTGGAGAGAGCATTGTACGCCTGTTTCTCAAATATGGAGCAAAAGTTTGTTTAGCTGATATTCAAGATGACCTTGGTCAGCAGCTTTGCAAGACCCTAGGAGACGACACTTATGTTTCCTTTTGCCACTGCGATGTGACACTTGAAGATGACATGAGCCGTGCAGTCGACTTCACAGTTGAGAAGTTTGGTACACTTGATATAATGGTGAACAATGCTGGGGTATCAGGCCCACCATGTTCAGACATTAGGAGCTATGAGCTCTCTGTGTTTGAGAAGGTGTTTGATGTAAATGTAAAAGGTGTTTTCCTTGGAATGAAGCACGCAGCCCGCATAATGATTCCAGCAAAGAAGGGGTCGATTATATCTATCGGCAGTGTTGCAACCGCCATTGGTGGTTTGGGCCCACATGGGTACACGGGATCAAAGCACGCCGTTTTAGGACTCACCAAGAATGTAGCAGCGGAGCTAGGGCAACATGGCATCCGCGTGAACTGCATTTCGCCTTATGCTGTCGGAACAGGTTTGGCTCTTGCTCACTTACCGGAGGAAGAGAGGACCGAGGACGCGATGGTTGGTTTCCGTGATTTTGTGGAAAGGAATGCCAACTTGCAGGGTGTGGAATTAACTGTGGATGATGTGGCAAACACTGCCGTCTTCTTGGCCAGCGATGAGTCCAGGTATATCAGTGGGTCCAATCTCATGGTCGATGGTGGTTTCACGTCTGCAAACCACAGCCTTCGGGTCTTTAGGTAAATATTTTATTCTCTCGAGCAAAATTGGCAAGTGATGGAAGGGCCTCAGAGGATTCCTTTATTGATCTCCTTCTTGGTCCTTTGCTTGAATCTTGGACACCGACAATGTCGAAAGATTTCCGAGTACCTATATTGGAACTGATTATTCTGCAGCAACATTTCATGTACCAAAGTTCTATCTCGAGTCTCTTGCTGTAAAGTAGAACATTATTTATTTATTTTTTATTTTTTTGCTGTGCTTGCAATATATTCTACTTTGTCCCTAGCTCGAATTAACTGTTAATCTCTACTGGTACTCGAATATGGATTCAGCTCATATACAGAGAATCGAGCTATCAACAATAATTGATTCAATACATCTCTTCAGACAATATAAGACATGAAATCAGGAAAAAAGATTGAAGAAAATGAACAATATAACAATGTTCTACCTTAAAATTTTAAGGTAGCTACAATTACAATGTAAACGAATCAAGGACAAATAAATCACTCAGAAAGGACATTATTTTAGATCGGAAGAGCATTAATCAAGAAAATACAGAACATACAATAATGAATCAAATGAAGAGAGTTATACTAGTTAATGACTGAACATTTCTTCCTGATTTCACCTGTGTTGTCTGTAAGCACTCCAATTTTCCCCATTTTCACCATTGAAACAGCAAAGTCATTTAAGAAGCGTGAGCCTGCCTGCAGTACATAAGCTCTAGTTACATTGTCATTTAGAAGTGCGGCATCTGATTCAAGCAATCCTCTTCTTTTCCTCACAAGTGTAAAGTAACTGGTGTCGAATATTTTGGCGCTTCCGGGATCCATCTCGACAATGGAAGTCGTGTCTGTGGGGCCACATTTATTCTTCAACTGTACGATGTAGTTGGGATCCAATGAAGGGTCTGTGTCGCCTCGGCCTGTAAAATTGTACAGCCGGTTCGAGAAGCTACTGCAATGAGAAACCCCAACGGTATGTCCTCCTGAAAGGGAATGGTGTGTCAGATATATATGAATTCATCGAATACTTGGAAGTGACCAAAGAGTTAGTAATAATTAGGTTCTTGGAAGTGACCTGATAGCACTGCTAGATCCTTATCATTTAAACCCTTTGAGCGGAATGATGCTTTGAGTTGAGTGATGTTGGCAGAAGGTGGTGGCAAATTGGCCAAGGCCTCTGATGATCTTGACACTCTCCCGTCCCGACGTCCTAATGGAACAGGCCACAACGGTCCTTTGATCTGCAAATTAAATTATAGAGGAATTAATGACACGTATATTCATTTAAAATCGTGTACTTGATAACTCGCCCTTTATTACTCAAAATATAGTATTACCAATGTTACTGCATCCCGAGCCACTAAAGCCAAGATATCAGCACAAGAGACGAGATCCGGGCATTGTTTCTCAACAGCAGATTTGACAGCATCGATAACATGAAAACCTCGAAGGCTCTGATTAGGGATTGCATCCTTCTCGGCTTGGTTGCTTGACGTTGAGTTTATTAGTACAGATCCATCACATCCCTGCCAAAATCATTTCAAGAAACATGTTAAACCAGAGCATGACTCTTATGACTCTTAATAGAAATACCTAATGAATAAACTAATGTTGATCAAGTACCAGATGTCTAGTACTGTTATATAGCACCAGACACTGATGCGGTAGTAGTATGTCACATTACTGAGGTGATATCTAATGCTAGATCATTTATTTAAAGAAATACCGAGACTAACACTTCCTCTACATTATATTAAGCTACATGCAACATTAAATAAAAGCACTATTTTTGCAAATATTAGGAAAATGTGTGCGTTTTAATTAGTAATCGTACTACTAACTAGTTACGTCTAGGCGTCTAGCTAGATAGGATTCAGATGAAACTTTTCCGATTACTCATCTTTCTTTATCATATATATAGTACTCGATATAAAGATAAGTACCCTAACAAAGCAATCATGAAAATGCATTCTCAGCAATGCCGGAGCAAGAGATGGAGCTCGATTAACGAAACTAGCTGTGGTGTCCCTCACAATCTTCTCCAAAGAAGGGCATTTCCTCTTGTAGAATCCGACTGTTAGGTTTTGTGCATTTGCCCCATCGAAGACCAAAAGATTAACACATACAAGTTGAAGAAAGAAAACCAAAAGAAGCTTTGAGATCTCCATTTCTCCCCGACGATAGAATGATTAACGTTTTGCTTCTATTTTGAGACAATTGGGGTGTCGAAAGGCCCTTTAAATACTAGCAGAATTTGAATATTTCATGGCTTGGAAGTTGGAAATATATTACTCCAAAAACAGCTAGCAATACAAGAATGTTTGATATGCATGATTGGCTGGTTTACTTTTGAAACTAAAGAGTTGACGATGAATTTATTATAGCTTGTCGGAGAAAATATAAAAACATGATTTAGTACTAAAAGATTCCTAGAACTGATCATCACCTCCACTACGCATAAATAAATTATGTAAAGTACAAAGTCAAGTGTTAGTTTTTATCAACATGAAAGTATACTTTAGGCTCTAACTAAGCACAGATGTTGGAAATGCTTCAACAAGTATATAGATTTATCTGCCGTAACTTTATCATCGACTACACGAATTTTTTGTTTAATTCCTTACTTGATCATCGTCATATATGAAATTTTTCTAGTATTAGCGGCTTGTTTTCTTATGGTACTACCGCATAATGTGACCCAATAGAAAATCAATATATACCCATCCTACTGAATGTTATCGATCTCCCTGTTCTGTCACAGAAAATCAATATATGACTGGCCGCCCCCTACTATCACACGCCCTTTCTCTATTCCTATTTAATGTTTGAGATTAATGTTTGTTTTCTTATGGTACTACTGTATAATGTGGTACCACGTGTGACTTTCCAATTTAATGTTTATGATTGATAGTGGAGCTCCATATTATAGAGCTCTATTTGGCTCCAAAGAAAAAATTGACTAGTAAACCAGAAGTAGTTTAATTTGAAGCAAGGTACCTCAGTGCCGTTATGATATCAAATATGATGATGTGACACAAAACCAACAGCTGATATAATTTTAGAAGTGTGTTATAATCTATCGATATTATGCTATATCATGTACCGTTCCGACACACATCTAGTGCTTGATCATTCCTACTCCATATACGGCATCCTCTCACATTTGCTTACCTCCTGCAGTCCGAGAGACGTTTAATTTGGTGGGATGGAAAGAAGTTACGACTATACATGAACCAAGTTGGAGTTTGTTTTAGGAGCAGGAAACGACATGTTAATCCAACATGCAATCCAAATATTAAAAATAATTTATTAAATGATTGCAGAATTGTCATTCATATAATCCAAATTAGAGAGCTTGACCTTTTCAAGCAAATTTATGCGCAAAACGTGTTGTTTGAAGGAATATTACAGACATACATAACAAATTTAATCTGCAAATTTTAAAAATACAACTTGCTTTTAACATTTTTCCCTTTCTCCATTCCTACATAGTATTTCAATTATGTTTATTCCTGTTAAAGATACTAAAACACAAATGCTCTCTTTTAAAATATTTCAATTGGTAAATATTCATAACATTTCTCTATTTTTAGTGTTGCATTAATCAAGGCCAAGGGTGTCTTAGTGGTAAAGCCTTACAGGGTTATTTGATCCGGATTCGAATCACTGTTCTCACCCTTATGATCCCAAAGTATTGTACTAAAAATGTTACATTCAACGTGTTCCACACACCTCAAAAAGTGTCAGGTGTGGGGAGCGGACGATTATTGGGTGCCTATTATTTTTCACACCATTAACTGAGAACGATAACTTTTTTTAAGCGATATTGATCTTTTAGATTCAGTAATATTTTTATATAACATGTCAATAGAGCATATGACACCCTCTCTATTTGGCTTACAGTCAGAAGCATCCATCTAAAATTGATAAATGCGATATGTATAGTCGTTTCACCACACACGTAGTGATAAAATGGATATTATTGTAATAGCTGAGAAATTCAACAGACAATGATGTTCCTCATTACTTCATGTTAAAGAGTTAGAGCGGAGAATTCTCGTTCCATTCAAATTGGGGCAAATGCCAAATGGCAGTGCAAGGCAAAGCGGAGAAGAAAAACTAAATTTTCACTATCCCAAATTATTATAAAGTAAGACGGATCGAGAAATAACGGGTGCCTAATCCGGCTGATTATTGTAATAATTCAGTTAAACTCCTTAGTACTACATATATTAAATTTAACTGTAATAAAACATTTAATGAAGGGTAATTAAAATTTAGAAAAAGATTGTTTTACATGGTGATGAATTTATCGTGAAGGAATTTAATTGTTGACTTGGCACATTATAATAATCGATTAAGAAGTTAAATATCAATTATATGATCACTTCAAATCACGACATAATATTATACATTTATCTAGCTAAGAAGTGAAAAGAAAGAGAAGAAGAACGAACGTGGGCTAATATGTTCTGGTTGAATTCAATTTTGTAAGCCTAATCATTAGGTCCATACACATAAATAAATGTGTTTATTGAAAAGAAATTGTTTTATTTTATTTTATTTTTAAGTCAATTACTACAAGGAACAGGGTGAGTGGTGACTTTATTAAATTAATAATTATGAAGAGTCGTGTGACAAATAATTATTTGTAAAATTCTAAATTTATTTTATTGGACGTTTGACAATATTCAATTTGACACTATAACCAAAAATCAAAAGCAAAAGTTATATATATATAAACATTTTGCAATTGAATATTATTATTTAATCCCAAAACTTAAGTCCAAAAAAACGCAAATGGTGCAAATGGTGGGAGGCCCTTTGGAAATGGCAATTGAAAAATAAGTGAAAATCACTTTCAAATGATTTTTTGCTCGCAACAGCTTCATTATTTTGAAAGTCAAATATTGCTTATTTTCAGCGATCAATTAAAATTTATATCTATAAAACTTTTACTTTATTATTTTTCTTCTTGCCATTTTTTTTTTTTAAACTACGTGTCTTGCCGCTTGACAGAAAGAACATATCATGTAGATTGTTTTCCCCAAGCAAGCTAATGGTCCACATGCCTGCATGTTTGTGAATCGAGAAAAACTGAGCTTGATAAGTATCAATCTAGTTTTAGGTGTTACTATCTACTTGTACAAGCATCATGTTTTGTATTCTAAGTACTATGTGAGAAAATGATAATTCCACCTACATACTTGAGACATGACTAGATATGTAAAAATAAACAGCTGAATTTGTCACTACATCATTACAAGCTATGTTCTTTTGAGCCATAGTGAATGGAATTAATTGTATTACACTTTTCATTGTGTGGTTTGCTTTTTCAAAAATTAAACAACTTTTTTTTTATCCAACATGCATATCGATCGCCTATATCAATAACTTTTGTTGGTAAAAAAGTGATCAATCCAATAATGATTCTCATTTTGATGACATTAATTAATTAACTTACAATGAGGTTTCGCATGTGTTTTAGGCTGCAAATGCACATAACCTTAATTATTTAGAGGAACCCAATTGGCAATTATCATGGATTAATCAAGAGTTGCCTAGTTAAAATGGATAGGGGAGTTTGGGTTCTTCTTGTGGCCATTTCTATGGCCTTTTCATGTCAATGCGCAACAAAGTTAAATAATAATAGTTGTAATATATTTGAAGGAAGGTGGGTGTATGATGAATCTTACCCGCTTTACGACTTGCAGGCATGCCCTTTTATTCGCAACAAGGGACTGCTTGAAGTATGTGTTGGGCAGGTCTAGCTTATAATGAATACTCAACTAAAATTTAAGTTAAAAGTTGGAGGATGAGTGGTGTAATTTTATTAATTGTTAATTAACTAATTCTAATTGTCTTGGGAAACACGAAATATCAAGGCAAATTGGTGGCTATAAATATTGGTTAATTGGCTGTTGAAAGACACGGAAAAAAAGGTAGAAAACGCAAATAACTATTCACGCACGGGAAACGAGAGAATTGAGGAAAAATTCAGCCACGCTTGGAATGGATTTTTTGGATATTCGGCTTGGTGTTGGGTTTCTTCAAGTGGTGGTTTTCTCCAAGTTAATTCTTGGAACGGGTTATGTGATATTTTTCTTTATCTCTTGTTATTAATTATTGGATTCCATCTATTGTAGATGAGTAATTTGTGATGCCAAGAATATTGTTCTTGACAGTGTTGCGTGATTGTGGTAGTGTGTGGTTACCTCTTTATTTAGGGCAAGAGCCTTGAGAAGATAAATATTGTATTCCCATTATTATTTGGTGATAGTGGAGTTGTCGGAGTGCCCCGTTAATTTTCCCTTCTCATTGGTTCTTAGTGTTATTTAAATTTTCGCACATATATTGTTGTTTAATATATTGATTGGCTATTTTAATCACACGGGTTTAGGGAAATTGGTTAAATTCCCAACAGTGGTATCAGAGTCAGGTTGAATTGTGTGGATTAAAATAGATGACCCAGTTGGTAGTGCTATGATTAGGCTTACCAATCATAATTGAGTGACATGGAAACCTATGATGGAGGATATCCTTTATTGTAAGGATTTGCATGATCCTATTGATAGTGATAATTTTTAACTAGAAGATATGGAAGATAGGGATTGACAGAAACTGCACAGGAAAACTATTGGGACGATAAGACGGTGGGTGAATAATAGTGTTTTTCATCATGTGGCACATGAGACAGATGCAAATAAATTGAGGACTAAATTGGAGTCCATGTTTGAGAAGAAAACTGCAGCCAGGAATTCTTTTCTGATCAGAGACTTTGTCAATATGAAATATAAGGATGGTACAAGCGTGACAGAGCACTTGAATAATTTTTAGAATGTTGTGAATCAGTTGGTGACAATGGAAATGATTCTTGAGAATGAATTGAAGACATTACTGCTTTTGAGTTTTTTGCTAGACAGTTGGGAGACTTTTGTTGTGACTATTAGTAATTCTACTTCAGATGGTGTACTGTCTATGGATTCTGTGAAGAATAGTATACAGAATGAGGAAATCAGGAGAAAATATTTAGGTTTGTATGTGGGTTCAGATAATCTATTGGCTCTTGTTTCAGATGATCACAGAGGTAGAAGCAAGAACAAAGGGCAGAGGCGCTACAACAAGTCTAGAGGTAGGTCAAAGTCAAAAGATAAGAAGAATACATGTTATCACTGTGGCAAGGAGGGTCATTATAAAAGAAATTGCAGAATTTAGATCGAGAGAGCAAAAAGAGGGTAATAATCAGAAGAAAGAGGATGAAAATAATATAGATGTGGTAACTAGTGATGTACTCTCTTATAGAGTGGGTCAATGCCTGCATGTTAGAGACCCTCTTAGTGAGTGACATGTTGACAGTGGTGCTTCATACCATGTTTGCAGAAATATTGAGTTTTTACTACATATAGGGCAGGTGATCTTGACAACAGGAAATCTACATCTAGGTACTTGTTTACTTTTGCAGGGAGAGCTGTTTCTTGGCAGTTTAAGTTGCAAAAATGTGTAACTTTGTCTATAATAGAGGCTGAGTATGTTGCTATCACTGAAGCAGGAAATGAGATGATATGGCTGAACAAGTTTCTTGATGAGCTCAAGTTGAAGCAAAGTGAGTACGTCATTCATTGTGACCGTTAGAGTGCTCTTGAGTTGAGTAAGAACTCTATGTATCATTCTCGCACCAAACACATTGATGTAAGGTATCATTGGATTCGTGAAGCAGTTAATGAAAGTTTCTACAAATGGAAAAGATTCACACTGACAAGAACATTGCTGATATATTGACAAAGGTCGTTACCAAACAGAAGCTTGAGTTTTGTGCCGGTCAGACCGGTATGCATTCCAAGTGATACATTTGAAGTTTGGGATACCTCCCTCATGGACTGGAGGGAGAGATTATTGGGCGGGTCCAGCCCATAATAAATACCCAACTTAAATTCAAGTTGAAAGTTGGAGGATGAGTGGTGCAATTTTATTAATTGTTAATTAACCAATTCTAATTGTCTTGGGAAACACGAAATATCAAGGCAAAATGGTGGCCATAAATATTGGTTAATTGGCTGCTGAAAAACACGGAAAAAAGGCAGAAAACGCAAACAACTATTCACGCACGGGAAATGAGAGAATTGAGGAAAAATTCAGCCGCACTTGAAACGTATTTTTTAGATATTCGGCTTGGTGTTGGGTTTCTTCAAGCGGTGGTTTTCTCCAAATTAATTTTTGGAATGGGTTAGGTGATATTTTTCTTTATCTCTTGTTATTAATTATTGGATTCCATCTATTGTAGATGAGTAATTTGTGGTGCCAAGAATATTGTTCTTGACGGTGTTGCGTAATTGTGGTAGTGTGTGGTTACCTCATGATTTAGGGCAAGAGTCTTGAGAAGATAAACATTGTATTCCCATTATTATTTGGTGATAGTAGAGTTGTCAGTTTGCCCCGTTAATTTTCCCTTCTCATTTGAGGGTTTTACGACGTTAAATAATTCCTGGTGTTATTAAAATTTCCGCACATATATTATTGTTTAATATACTAATTGCCTATTTTAATCACACGGGCTTAAGGAAATTGGTTAAATTCCCAACATTATGATCGTCCTGATCGTTGGTACCTTAAATATCGATGGCAACCTTATGGTTGCAACTTACCCAGGCACATATGTGGTCGAGCCCGCTATGTATTTTTTTTTCCTCTCTCTTTTCTCGAGTTGATATTATACATCTATATAACGTATTTCTTAAAAGAAAAAAATTGAACATTGCATATTTGATGGTGAAGAATTTTGAGGAGATACAAGGAAAAGACAATCATGTTTGTGGGGGATTCATTGAGCCTATCACTGGCAATCTCTCGTATGCCTTCTCTGTACTGCTGTTTCTCAAGGATCAAACATCACTCGGGGTTACAAATTACACAATTTCTACCGTTACATTTCAGGTAAATTAAATAATTGTTAATTTATTGAGGATAAAATCTTACGTCAATGAGACGCAACATGAAAGTATACGGCTAATTGACACTAAACATTCCTCACATTTTATATCTATTGTGCAAAACGTCCTTACCTATCAATTTTTAACATTGGTCGCCCTTAATATAACCTTCCATTGCACAAAAGGTCCCTACCATCAAGTTTTGCAATTAAGTAATGGTTGAACACCTAAAGAGACAAAATCTAAAGGGTATTTTGGTCATTCAATTATCTAAGTTATTATATCTACATACTCCAAATGCAGTGTTACATTAAAAGATTTATAAAACCCACAATGAATAGAAAGAGGAGAATGATGGGAAGTTTCTTTAAGGGTTTTCATTAATGGAGTGGAGTTATATAAATATTGAAAAGTTTCTTGTTCCTTTTTTCCCCCAATTTCTCCCTTATAGTAAACAAAAAAAAAAGAAAAAGAAAAAGATGCATCATACTGACCAAAATGGCCTTTATATTTTGTATCAATAGGTGTTCAACCATTATTTAATTCGAAAACTTGATGGTAGGGACCTTTTGTGCAAAAAAAAAAAAAAGTTATGTTGAGGGGCGACTAATGCCAAAAATTAATATGTATGGACGTTTTGTAGAATAGATGTCAAATGTATGGATGTTTAGTGTCAATTAACCAAAGTATATTAACCAATAATACAACGATCAATGGAATTGACAAAATCAACATTTTAGGATGAAACCAATGTATATACTCAACTTGGACAAATTCATTTGTATGTATACAATAATTGTAACATAATATGTGGTTCGAACAAATGTTGTAGTAGTAAAATTTTCACGTTCCGATTAGGAGGTCTCGAGTTTGAACCGCACTTGCCTCTCCCTTGTTTCCTCTCCCCTTAATTTGTATTGAAGACAAAAAACGAAAAAACAAAAAATATATATATTAAAAAAAATTGTAACGTAACATGCAGGAGCATGGAGTTTCTGTTATGTTATTTCATACACCGTACTTGTTAGGCATCGAAATTGAAGGAAATGATCGAATACTGAAACTCGATTCTCTTAAAAATGGAGACATTTGGAAGCAAGGCGACATTTTAATCTTTAACACTTGGCTTTGGTGGCACCGCAAAGGAGCTAAACAACATGTATGTATTAATAAGTTGATCGAAACCCTATATAATTTTTGAGCATCAAAATGTAATTGGTAACTTGAACTTTTGTAGATGGGATTATATAGAAGAAGATGAGAAAATATTAAAGGACATGGACAGGATCGTTGCTTATAATAAAGCTCTAATCACTTGGGGAAAATGAGTGGACTCGGATTTGAATCCAAATAAAACTAAAGTTTTCTTTCGAGGGATCACTCTACCTCATTATCAGTAATATATTTAATTTTTTATCGTTAAAAGTGAAATTTTTAATTTTTTTTTCTAAATGATATAAATTGTGACGACGTTGCTTAATTAATAATTCAG
>CAVNYN010276286.1:0-15243 GCA_963692815.1 Nyctanthes arbor-tristis | reverse complement strand
ATATCATGTTCACGATGAAGCACCCAAAAGATTACACAAGGCAAAATATACACTTCCTATTTCCCTGTTAAAGAGTAGGACAAACTTGCTTCAACATTACATACAAAAATTTCCCTACCAAAACAATATTGCTGACAGCCCAGCCACTGGATTAAAGTTTTTTACCATCTGGGACTTGAAACCCGACCGATACTGCTATCAGGTTCATTCACTAGTTAAGAGGCAAACCTTGAGACATCTCAATGGTTGTTATACGATGCTGCCGCTATGGTCGACATCATCACAGCCACTTCCTCCAACTAGCTGATCTTTTCTCAAAAGACAAGAATCTAGGCAGACTAAGTAGACTATTAACACGAGTAACACCTTTGAGGGCTGACCATTCTTCTTCCTCTGTAGTTGAAAGACACTCGGCTAGGCTCCTCTTTGAGGGGTCGAGAATCTTCTTTGGTAACTTCTCCTCCACATGCTCCACAACAGAAACAATCTCACTCGATTCTTTAATGGTACCTGAATGTACAAGATCAGTACGAGAGTCTACGTCATCAATATTTAAGCTATTATTGGCTTCCTCTTTTGAAACATTCTTCTCTACGTTGGGATCTGAAGTTATATCAGTTTGTGCTTTAGCCAATGTTACCCCCGCCACTTCTTGTAGGAAGAGACATACGACAGCACAGTCATCGTTCTTTGATGTTGGATACTTGAGCCGCCATGATCTGGTTGCACAGTCGACAAGAGCTCTGGCTGCTATTGCATGTCCAGGAGCTGAGGCCACAATGTCCACAGCTTCCTTATTGGAGAGAACGTCCCATACCTGTGCTCGAAATAGCAATCAAACCACCATGTTAGTTAAAGGCATCATCCCTAAAAACCAACCTTAATGAATTGTACTCGGTGAGAGAGAGTGAGAGAGAGAGAGTTCTTTTGTGTTTGGGTCATATGATGTGTTTTTGAAAGTGAATTTGAGGAAAAATATACGTTGTGATACCATGGGCACAAAGGTAAATTCTTCAACCGTGTTCAGGCGCAACACAGTAGACATGGGGCAGCAGCAGGTTTGGATCACATGTAAAGATAAAATTTTATGGAGTAACACCTAATTAGTAACAAAGACAAGAGAACAATACCCCATCAGTGGCGAGAATAACAAACTCGTCTCCCTTGGTGATGCGGTGATGATAAACATCTGGTATAGAAATTAAACCAAAATCTTTCAAACAGAAGTCACCAAAGGCTCTGGCCATTGCTAAACCAGGTGAATCGCTATTGGGCAACCATACACGTGGGACTTCTGGCTCATCTTGCAATGCAAAAACCCTTCCCATACATTTCTGTATCCTAGCAGCTTCTCCTGGAAAGTAAAATTTCTTAAGAGTTAATCTTAGGCTTTTAATAAGGTTATATCCGTAGACTGTATTGTCCCAGTTTGCAGGAAATAAAAGGAAGAGCAGTCAGAGATATATACTCGGAAGATTGGGTTTCAAATCTACAGTCAGCTGTACAGCCTTCAAAGAATTGTCGTTATCTCTTGTGGCCAATACAGCTCTTGAGTCACCAATGTTTCCAAGTATGAGATCCTGATCCTAAAAAAAACACGTTCCAAAAATACGAAGACCAAGAAAGATTGTTTAAATCCTCTGTAGTGTAAAAAGAATCAGCCGGTAAACATATTACTGAGCGTGACTTATGATTGGAAATCACAATCACACAAGTTACTGTATGATTGAGGTGTTCTTTTTTCGTTCGTTTTTTTTTTATTGTTAAGAAGCTAAGATGCGAGGAAGAAAATTGGATGAGGATCTTATGATTTGTTCTCTTTTCTTGACATTTACTAGCTCGGGAACAATGGTGTGCTCTCTGAAAGACGTAACATTCGACAATGCTTCAGGCTTATTGTAAACATAGCTCTCTAAGAGTCATAAGATTCAACAATGCATTACGCTTAGTGAAAACATACTGCAACCCTTCTTTACCAACTTTGTTACTGGCTTAAAGTAAAAGAGATGGTATACACTAACTATTGATGATAGTTCTGTATCTCCTGTAAGTCTGTGAAGTTAAAACTTTTATCAGAGACGAGAAAGATTGAAAGGACATTTTGCAAGAAGAACAACTTTGAGAAGGAAATCAAAGGGGAATCTTACCTGCATTATCAAAGTGACAGCAGTTGTACCGCTACAGAAACAATCAATGGTAGGGTGCAACTTAAGTTCCTTATCCATTAACTTGAAAGCCTTTAAGATTGACCTCTTAAGCGGCATATGCATCTCGGGGATTTTGCAATCATCAACTTCGATTGAAACGAATCTATCATCATCCATGAACTCGTCAAAACGAATCATTCCTGCATTAATCCCATTCTCGCCTGCAGGAATTTGTTCCCTAACGGATTTGGCTTCCCATTCTTGACAAAGCAGGACAGGAAGAGCATCCCGAACTTTCCTTGCAACCATATGACCAAAAGGACCATGGCCGTCAAACACACCGCAGAAGATCGCATTTGTGTTGCTTCTTGTACAGAAGTTCTATAACAGAAACATCAAAATACAAATCATAAACTGACCCAAATTGACAACAATGTCATCCATAATTCTTTTGATTCTCAACAATTATAACCTAATTACCTAAACTACTTCACCATACCAAATAACAATTTGAATTTCAATTTCAATAAATAAACTCTCTTAAGAGTATAGCTTCTATTTTGTAATATTGTAAATTCCAATAATCAACATTAATTCTCTTAAAGAAGAAATAATTCAAGTAGATTGCATATATGGACTATAAGGGGGTATTTTTGTGTAATCGATGGACTGACCTCCCAGACGATCATGGCGTCCTGGTTGGTTCCTTTCTTCCCTTGCTGAGTATACAAGCAAGCGATACCGTTTGAGCCATTGAAGAAAAGCCGTCCCGGAGTCTGTTGCAGCGCCCGCTCCTCCGCCGCGGCGGCGGCGGCGGCAGCGACTGCCGCGCCGCCACCACTTAACTTGCTGATAAATGCTGCAAAATCACCAGAACTGCTTTTCTTCAAGTTCGTCTTCCCTTCACACTCATTTTCCGTCGGCCATTCAGGCTCTCGCTTTCCATTAACCTTAGAAGAACAAATACCCATCACCTCAGGAATTGTTCACAAAACTTTCATCCGCATTTAATCCACCAGATTCGAAGGCAACCCCAGAAAGTAGTTGAAAAACCCAGGAAAATGCGAGGAGAAAAATGGAAAAAGAAAATGGAAAATGATAACGGTAGGGAGAGAGACTGAGGTCGAGAGGGAGAGAGGAATGGCAAGATCCAGGTGACCGAGGTGTGTGAGTAGGTGTGCGGTTTATGGCTTTTTCATTTTCAAATATTAATATTTTGATTTTCTTTTATAATTTTACAACGTGGCAACAAACCATATATGTTTGTTTGTTTGTCCGAGCGTATTCATACAAGTTCAATGATGTGAAGTTACTTTTATAAGGCTTGAAAAAAAAAATTTTTGATACTTTACCACCACCCAAATGTGGTCGTCAATAAAAAATTTCACATGTGTCTTTAAAAGTACCATTTTAATAATAAATTGAGGCTTCATATCTACGTATCAGTTTTTGATTTGTTCAATAAGATAGAGTATAATACTTTTATAATATTAGAATTTTATTTCAAAGACTAAGGCGACTTCTCATTATAGTTATCTGAAACAACTTCATACTCCCTCCATCCTGATTATTTGGTCTTATTCTCCTTTTTGAGATGTCCTAAATATATAGTCCGCTTTCTATATTAAAAAGTCTAATTTACATTACTTTATAAATCTGTCTCGATTTAATATTTTAACTATAACTATCAATTTTGAATCTTACTTAATAAATATGGACAAATTAAGAACATAGATCACAAAATAAGTCTTTCCAACATATTTCTTAATCTTTGTGAAAAAACAAATAGAACTAAATAATCGGGACGGTGGAGTAATATTTATAGTTATCTTAGTCTCTTGAAACAATTTCATAAACTTAAGCGAGTGTACAACACCCAGTGAAAGAACACACTTCATTAAGCAGATATGCTATGTGAATGATACTTCGACAGTTTACTCCACTAGACGTTTCTTTATGTTACTACTATATTTAAATTGAGATTTGTGGTTCTTCATCATCTATTCTTCTGTATATTTCGGACGCTTTAACACATCGATAAGAAACATAACAATTAAGTAGTGTGATATGTCGAGCGATCAAAAATGGTCATAATGTTTGAGAATAATTGTTTTCATAATGGATGAGATGATCTATCTTTGAAACAAAAAGTTAGTGTATGCATACGAGAATGTGTTTTGTTGTCTTGTATTTGTTTTTGGTATAAATAAATAGAAGTTTGTCAATGTTAACGTTATGGGGTTGGCCATATTAGTCAAGCTTGTAGCTAATGGAGGTTTCAACTTTTAGATGTATTTTAACTTTCTTTCTTAGGAAACTCCCTACTATAATCCTTAATCCTTTTCCTCGTCAATTTTTGTACCTAACCTGTCACGTCAACCACACAATTATTTTATAGATATTTTTAACTTTTTTCTTTTATGGTTTGATCATCCTTTTCGTTTAACGGTTCTAGTTGAACCTTTTGATCTAACTTAAAAATCGTAAGGCGTGAAGTCGAATGGTATTAGAAATTGATATTGTATGTATGTGTCATAGTAGCAAAAGAGAAATACAATTTTAGTAAAAATAATGCTATGTGACACTAACAGTACCAAAAATTATCTTCCGTTATACGTCTAGTTGGATTATCCTACCAGATACATATATGGAATGAGATTATTGGACAACTTTCATATAAGTTGTTCCACTATGGAACAACTCTATATAATTTGTCTAATAATCCTATCATACGTCTGCTGAGAAAATGAAACTGCACCTAATTGAACTTAAACAACAATGATTATACATACATGAGGCCGCCCAGCAATCCACGCATGATAAAAGAATTTGGTTGGATGGGACACTAATCTAAAAAAATATTAAGAGCCTTTATTCTAGTTTTATTATTTAACTTAAATTATTATTCTCTCTTTTTCCTTTATTATCCTTTCTGTCTAAAGTTAAAATAGTCTCCATAACAAAGTTTTCTTTGATTACTCAAATTCTCGATTACGACTTGTTAGTTGAAACTTTAACTAATAAGATTGTGGTTTCGTAAACAGCATTCTTCATTCATTCATAAAATAATAATGAAGAAAATTTAAGATCATGAAATTTTGATGACAAATAAATAATCATGAAAATTGGTAATACATAATTTTATGATAACTTGTATCGACTAACACCATTATTATTTAATAAAACAAAGATTAATCCACGTTATCATTATGATCTTATTTGGAGTATTTTATACTGTAAATTTTTGTTTCGAAACTTTCAATCAGTTATTGAAAGACGAGACGTTCACAAAAGCTGTTCCAAAATTAATACAGTAATTAATTAAGGTATTATATCACTGGGCAATATTGTTCACGTACTTACATAGTGTTAAGATCATACAGGCTAAACATCAAATTTTTTGACGTAGTAATGTTATTAATCAAATGAGTTTACTTCAAACCATCACGTGTCCGTCCCTATATTTAATTACACTTATATATCATTTAATAATAATATACCGTCACATGACAAGGTAACATGGGACAATACATTTAACGTTTTGGCATCTTTGCCCTTAAAATGACCTTTCTCTGTGCAAAACATCTCCGACGTTAAGATTCAATGTTAATTAACGATTGTCACTGAAAACTGACAAATCCCAAAATGTGCTTTGATCGGTTCATATAATATAATCCATACATGTTTGTTTTCAAACTCTTAACATTATTTGGTTACCCAAAGAAAATAAAACAAAGAACGCATTATACCTCGTCGGAGTTGAGTTGTGACTGGTAGTGTGGCGGTCGTGTGATGGTGGTGCGACGGGTGGTTTTGCGACCATTTGTGACTAACCATTAATTTGTGACCTGCGACTACCATGACCATCCAAATAAAGAAAATATTGGTATTTGTCAAGAAATCCCGTAATTTGCTCCAATCCGATGCGAAGGCCCAACGGGCCATCTCCGGCGCCATTCAAAGTAAAGACAAAATCATTCATGTCTACGCACGAAGGGAAAAATGAAGTTGAGTTTCACACGCGAGATTGTCTCCTCCATTTTGCAACCCGTTTGGCCTCACTCCATCCCGGTTCGACCCGTTTCCTGCTCCACAGTATCCCCTACCCCAAAACCCCGTACTCCGCTCTATCTCCGGCCACCCACTTTCAGGGCCACTGTTGCGGACCTGAAAAAATGGCACATTTGGGCCAAGAACCTAGCATCTTCTATGGGCTCCACTTTCTTGGAACTTGACGGTGGTCCGGACTCGACCCTTTTGCACAGAGAGCTCACATGGCTCATTCAAGATGCACTTAAACATCCCAATAAGCTTTCTCCTCAGAATTCGGATAATGATGATTCAGTGCTGTCACTAAGGACGTGTTTGAATGATCTGTACATGTTGTGGAGGCAGAGGATTGAGGAGAGAAGGCCCTTTCAGTATGTGGTGGGGTGTGAGCACTGGAGGGACTTGGTTTTGAGTGTGGAAGAAGGGGTATTGATACCAAGGCCAGAGACTGAGATAATTGTTGACTTGGTTAATGATGTTGTAAAGGAAAATGAGGAATTAAGGGAAGGTTTGTGGGCTGATTTGGGGACTGGGAGTGGGGCACTTGCCCTTGGAATTGGCAGGATTTTGGGGGACTCTGGGAGAGTTATTGCAACTGACTTGAGCCCTATTGCTGTTTCTGTTGCATCATATAATGTGCAAAGGTATAATTTGCAGGTTAGTTCTATGCTTTTAGCTGATGTATTGTATTTCTTCTTTTCTTACTATTTAGCATTTTCTGATTCTGGCAAGTAGGCTGCTTCATGATTTATGCTTTGATCAATACTGGATTCCGCATAGAGTGGGAAAGACATAGTTATTTAGTATTTTAGCTGCTTTTGACAGTTAATGGTAGACTGATAGTTTTACAAAGAAGTTGACATATATAACAGAATAAGATTGCGGTAAAGCAAGGATCTTGGTTTGAACCGTTAAAGAATGTCGGAGGAGAACTTGCGGGAATTGTTAGCAATCCACCATATATTCCCAGTGCACATATTGGTGGCTTACAAGCTGAAGTTGCAAAACATGAACCAAGGCATGCACTGGATGGCGGTGCAAACGGGATGGATGATCTTCTTCATCTGTGTAATGGAGCCATATCCATGCTAAAACCTGGTGGTTTTTTTGCATTTGAGGTACCTCATTCTTGATTTATGGCATGATTTCCTGATAGAAATCTATTTTCAATCATTTGTCATTTTGACTTCACAACCCCTGAATCTCACCCTGAAACCCTCAATCGACTTGTTTCTCTAGGTTGATTATATTTAGGTACTAGGAAACAGGTGACAGGATGTTTTTATCTGTGAACTCTGTCATAATAATGGTTACCATTCAAGAGTTTTTAAGAAACACTTTATGGAGCATGAGGTACTTTAGCTGAAAATAATTGATACCTGAAAGTGTCAATGGTCTTGCTTGGGAAGTTAATTTTGGCATTTACCCCAAGCTCCTTTCTTAGGTAGCAGTTATGCAAACACTTTGGTGTCAAAACAGAAACTAACTTACAGTAATTACCAAGTGGGCATAACATCGCCAAATCAGGCACCCTAACAGACTACTATCACAAAGGGTTTTTTTTTTTTTTTTTTTTGGGGTGAAAAGCCAGCTATTTAACCATCACTTTGACACTGGTAACTTTGCTGGTAAGTCCACGAGTCGACTTCTAAGTTGCTAGTTTTCTCATTTATAAGGAGACATATAGTGAGTGACGGAGTCAAGTTCGAGTCTTGAGTTTCCTTTCTTTGCTGGTTTTAAAGTTTGTAACAGCTTGTTCTGGTAATGGACATTTTGGGGAAAGAGTGGGGTTAAAAATGTGCCCAGTCCAGGAAGCAATATTTTATCATAATATATTCTTGACTTTCTTGCTGCAGACAAATGGTGAGACACAGAGCAAATTTCTTGTCAATCACATGGATACTGAAACAAAAGGTAGCTTCCAAAATGTGAAGATTATATTCGACTTTGCTGGCATCCAGAGATTTGTGACAGGATATAGAACCCGGTGAGCTGTTAAGTGTTCTTGCTACCAGATACCGAAACAGCCTTAAGCAGAAAAGACCGGAAATGATATACAGCCAGTATGGCTTGTATTAGCAGTTGAATGCCCTTCTGTTTTCATATTAATGGCTGCATTTTGAGATGGACAGAACTAAACAGCACACTCGATAAAGTTTTGCTTTTTGCCTTGGTTAATACGGTTAAATTTCATCCAATCCAATGCACCAAGAATGACATAGAGTCAGTTCGGAACTCGTGTAATGCTTAGCCACAAAAATTATAGTGTTAGTAAGTGTTATGTTTGTGAGTTAAAATGGCTATGGATACAATCAGCAGATTCCACAAAATTTGTTAAGCTTAAATGCAAACACAATGGTCTACCATGAATGAACTTTATGCTTATTTAACTTTATTGCACTTTCGAGTCCTACAATGCTTAAGGATACTAATGTTTACAAACAGAAATAGTTTTGCTCTTCCAATCAATCACACAAAACCTGAGGTGTTTAGGCTGAAACTGACCTGCAGCAAGAGATATGCTTCAAGAAAATCCTAAAGATTATTTACAGAGAAAAAGTAAAACAAGATGTTTATATGAATTTTCAGCAGACCCGACTTTCCTATCTCCATCAAGTTCTTGTGCAACTTGGATGGAGCAATTTGATATTTGTTGGTTGTGATTTCTCATCTGTCACCGCTTTGTCCCTGGAGTGCATGGCACAGGTGATCTCCAGTCAGAAACACACAAAAATCACCTGTCACGTCATCATCTAAGGGGATCTTTGCCATTGTTTTCTGCCTTTCCTCTGAGGCAACTTGAAGGGCGTCCAGGTTCTCCTGCGCTTTGGGGTTTCACAAAAGAATCCAGATGCTAGGGCTTGCTGAAGCCACAGCTCAAATTCTTCTTCTTCATCTGTCATCTCAACATCCAAACCCCACGGATATCGACTTGAATTGGATCTCTGATATGACTTCCCTAGTCCAACCATGTTTACATGGAAGCTGGGTCGATGAGTGTTGGGCATACAAGACATTCCCTACATCCAGAATAGTAAAAAGTTATTTTTGGATCCAAAAAAATTTTCTGTGTTTGTGAACACTCAAAAAATTGGACGTCCAATAAAAGTGCAGGGTCGTATTTCACTATTGCCCACCTAGTCTACTGTCTGACCTAAACAATTGTGAGTGGTCAAAACATCATTTGCTAGGCATACAATCACATTGTTAATTTTGAGATGTATGGCTGAATTAGATCTCGCTGTCCTATGAATTTCTCTGTAAACAGAACTGAGATTCGTCTTGCTGTTAGCAGAGTGTGTGTGTGTGTGTGTGTGTGTGTGAGAGAGAGAGAGTTTATTTTCAGCATGGATAGCATTTCCGGGAAATGTAAAACACAGAACAGGGGGATACACAAACTAATAAATTGCACTGACCTGACAAATAGCCCATTCTGACACATCGAATATCTTGCTCTCTGCACAAACAAATGCGCGTAGTATTTCCTCCTATATTGTAATGTAAACGATATAGTGTTTTAGTGGAAGAAAGAAATGGAGAAAATGGATGATAGGGACATGGTATTTTCTATCTACATTAATTTGGGCAAAAGAATCAGATTAGAGTCCACTGATGCTGCTAAGCACCACGGGTTTGCTTAACACAATACACAAAAAACGAAACGATGCATCAGCTACCATTATGAATGGCGAGAACGCACAGAAACCATCTATATAATTCTTTCCATCCTAAAATTTGTGAAGCCCAAATCACAAATATGATCTAGAATAAAGGAAAATTGAAGATTAAAGGATCAACCTCTGGAAACAGAATCTATACCCTCCACTAACAAAATCTAAGTTATTTTGCTATCTCTTTAAGGAGTAAAATCAAGGACTTGGGTTTGCTGGCAAAAGGAGACACAAAAAGTAAATGATCATTAAACACCAGAAGCAATTCCTTCAGTGAAATGGAATGTATAGAGAGAGGAAGAGAAAAAGAATAAAAGGAGGACTGATCCACACTAGATTTACAAGCCTGTCAGATTCACTTAAAGAGGATACACTGTTAGCAAGGCAAACTTTTAACTTTTAAAGTTGTTTAAGTTGGACTAACTTAACAAGATGCTCATTTCAGTGTTCACTTTCGAAAGATCATATATGTCCATAACTCATACTTTATAATGTTGACAAACTAGTAGGGGTAGCATTTGAAGTTCACGATGATTATCCCCACTGCAAATGCATGCAATGAAAATACAGTTTTTGTTTAGTGAAGCATACTTTTAGAGAGCGACCAAACATAAGTGACCCTTTGTACTCCACCCATCCATCACCATCTTTTGCTTGATGATATTGACAGCAATCCTATAGCCAAGAAAATGCTCGTCAATTAATCAATGAAAATAGTATGCATAAACTAAAGAATCTTTCAATTTAAAGAGAAAACTGACCTGACACCATCTTGCTTTCGCCTTCGTCCTATTTGTGCAAACCCAGATGTGTGAATTTCCGCACTTTGTGCACTGTACACGTCTTGACTCCTCAGAAACAAAACCAGCAGTATCCTGCTCAATGTGAAATTAGAAATGAAAAATCTCCATCTGGCACTGTTTTGGCACATGATAGTGTAAGAGTTGAAGTACTTTAATAAATAAATGTTCAGCCATGAATTGAATAAGTCGCACTCAGCAAACATTGATTATCATAAAAAGAGAACCCTACAAAGTCCACATGTTTTACAATAATTTAACTTATAATCTGATAGTCTCTCATCCATCAAACCCACACTTCTTAACTGGAACTAGAATTCAGGATCGGGAATAAACAGTAATTTTCTATTCAAAAACAGAACCAAATTACTTTCCTTCACGCTTGTGTTCACCAACAAAAACAATAATGATAATAATGCTCTTCATTTTCTTCGATCAACTGCAAAATATGTAATTATTGTCTCACAAATACGCATGCAGAGGCATCATATATTTGTACCTGACGAGAAGTGCTAGAAGATTTCTGCAGAACAGCCGTAGATTCTTCCTTTCTCAGTTGCTCGTCATAGTCCTTTTTCTTCACAACATCGGAGAGAACCTGAAGAGAGTACCATTATAAGAACACCAGACACTAGCCTTGTACTTGTTGGAAGTAGCAGCAAATTCTAAGAAAAACTGAAAGACTTACTTCATATGCACACTGAAGTTTCTTAAATGATTCACTAGCCACTGGGCTTCCCATATTTTTGTCGGGGTGCACAAGCATGGCCTGAGTTAAAATATGTAAGCCATGACATAAAGAAAGCCATCCACAGTCATTAAGAATGAGATGCTATTTCTATTTTGTGAAATGCATAAAGCATGTCAATATATTAGGTTTCAGTCCAAGAAAAAGCATACTTCCTTTCAGAAATATAACATAGTAACTTTTGCAATTATAGACAACATAGGAGGCTACTTATAGCAGGAATCAGCTTACTAGGCCCTGTAATTTGGTTGTCCTGAGAATCTTATGGAGGCAATGACACTGCTCAATAAATATTATTGAGTGTAGTGAGATATAATAGAGAGAAATATTTCTTCTTCTTGTTAGTGCGTCCTTTAAGCATTTCAATGCTTTTCTAGACAACAGGCAGCTTTCGAAAATGTAAGAAAGTAGCAACATTCTAGTATCTAATGGACCTATCAAGAATCATCAAACATATCTGGTGGAAAGTTGAAACCCTTGTTGGTCCTGTTTCACTACAGATTGTTAGATTTGGACATGCCTTTTCAATTTGTGCTACTGATAGAATTTAAAGATTGCTCAAATAATGTGTATGCACAAGCAACTTAATTCTCCATATGAAGGTTGTATGGTCAACTCATTTTATAGGATGATATTATGATTATTTGCCTGTAAACCTTATGTTTTAGCATTCCATACAGAGACCTGAGACAAACAAGATTACTTTCTCCCCTCCATTGTTCTCTCCCCTTCAACTCCTCTCTTTCTCAGTGCATTTGGCTACTTATCACCTTCCTAATGAATCATAAGAATCTGTAAATATCAAGTCCTAAATATCAAAAAACCACTGCCTGAGCACATTATTATCATTATAATAATAAGCCTCATCCTTATTTATGTGCAACCAGGCTTGTCTATGAGGTAAATTAGCTAGCTGCAGCTAGACCATGATTGGAGCGGGTAACATATACAAGATAAAAATTTGACACACAAGGATTAGATAACTTGCAGAATAGTGAAGATAAATCATTCAAAAGCAACTGAAGACAAGCTTCTAATTGAACTGTCTCATTTAATACATAGTCTGGTTCCTCACGGATACCAAATGCTTGAAACTCCCTTCATTGCTGTCCCTTCTTATTTATTTCTCCACAGAAAATAGAATGTTTGATGTTTCCATCAAGGAATCCACAAATAATAGTTACTTAACTATCATTTTTCATATTTTGTTTGTTCTAATCCTCAAAAAATAAAATATGGGCATATTTTTGTAATTTTTGAACATATGAACCATTTTCTGATATCAGGAATCAGAGGTGGTGCAAAAGCAGAAAATATAATAATAATCACATGCATATTCCACTATAATAGAAATCCATGCCAAGGAAACTAGGACAAAAAAAATTGTTGCCAAATATTTTAAGATACGGCTGACAATTGTCTTCCTTCATTAGATTGAAAAAAAAATAGATATTTAAAAGAAAAAAAAAATTGACAGGCTGTGGTAGACCTAGGTGTGCCAAATTTTTGAGTAACTAGAATATACTACTTTCAGCAAATATTCACTAAAATAAGCAAATCATTAGCATGAAAGGATGCATACGGCATACCTTTTTCCGGTACTCCTTTTTCAATGATACAACATCAATTTTCTTGTGACGGAGAAATCCCAGTGCTTCGTAATGATTGGAACTGCTTAAAATCCGCTCCATCTCAGCTACTGAACTCGCATCTTCTCTGACCACCTGCTTAGCAGCACATTCCTTTGGTTTTGCAACAAATAAAGTACTTGCAGGTTTGTTTGATGATTTACATGAGTGCAATTTCTCTTCTTCTTCCGTAGGCCCAAAATATTCACATTCTGTGGAGAAATTATCTTCTGTGAATGACTCGGATGCTTTATGCTCCTCAAAATGGGTGCTTTCACTCATATTATCACACCACAGGAGCAAGTAGTTCAAGATATCATTTGAAAGGAATGAAAGGTTAAATGAAAGAAAAATTCCAAGCCATCCAACTCGAACTTTGACACAATACATAGCATATATAGCTGCCATGAATACCACCAGCCGTGCATGATTTCGGGAAAACAGATAACCTGCATTTCCCAAAAGATGTAGGTGTCAGGAAGGTCAAGAATAAAAATTGTACAAAGCAGGAAAGAGGAGCAAGAAAGACATGTAATCAAAATGCCCCAAAAGCATATTGTTAGAATGTACGCCAGAAATTAATAAGGAATTCTTTGTAGTTCCTGAAATACTTGACATCCAAGGGATTGCTCCAAAACTGGAGTTCAGACGTTGCTCTTCAAAAAATTATTCCAAAGGAAGTTGCTCAAAGAGAATGGCTTATTAAATCGTAAATCCAATCAAAAGAAAATAGCATAACAACATAAAGGTCAAAAAACTAGACTAATACCCTGCACCATCCGTCAAGCAATAATAAACTTGTACTCCTTTGTTGGAACAGAGGGGATATGATTAGTGGCAAAGTGAAAAAAACTAGAAGTATAAGCAATTAATAGTATTAGGCATTTGCCAAGTTAACAGCAAGAACGAGAACCACAACATACCTCCGACCATGAACAATGTACTCAATATCCAAAGGTTAGCATACATCCATAAAATTAGAATGCCAAACAGTCCCACGATAAAAAGTCCAGGACCATAGCCTAGATACCGAACAGCAACCACAGCAGTGACCTGGAAGGAAATATGCAACAATTACATATGATTCTTGGATTACTTAAACAAAATATCTGTAAAAACTTATGGAGTGGAAGCCTTGTGATAAGCTAAGGAACAATAGCAGAACATTCTCCAGCAAACTACTCCTTATAATATGGAGTGGAAGCCTTGTGATAAGCTAAGGAACAATAGCAGAACATTCTCCAGCAAACTACTCCTTATAATATGAGAGACTACCAAGAGCAAGTGAACTAAGAAAGGCCAAAATGGGCCAACTTCTGGAAGAAAATCACATCAAAATATAAATATAAATCATGTCAGGCAATCATGACCGGATAGTAAAACCGGTACATGAAAATCCACTGTATCCATAAGCCAGCTATACAATAGAAGTGATGGATGAAAATAAACGTCTTCTAATAATGCAGTTACATATCGAACTGAAGAAGCACATGCAGGCAAACAAAACAAGAGAACATTTAACCGTCTAGACTTTGTGATGCACCAATGGCTCCTTCCCAGAAGAAGATAAATTGGGTGATTCCCGTAGAAGACCGTTTTGAATGGATGAATAGCAATTTATAATGAAAAACACTAAGTGCTTCCTACCCTGACCTGATAATCAATTGAATCCAAAATATATATCATTGCAACAGCAACAGTTAATAATACCGGAAGCTGTTACTACTTGTACTGGTCTTCTTATCATTGACCGTGCCAGATCTTTTCTTCAGCCTCTATCTTCATTATATCCACCAGATTTACTGGTCACAAAGGTTAAGTGAAACAGTTTGTTGAGTCCAAACTATAAATTGCACCGATCAACTCTAGGGGGTTCTTTATACTTTATTTCACCTAATAAAATGTTCATGTATGGAGCACAAAAATCAAGAATAACCATGTCCATAACATAAACAAAATTAGCAACAAAATACCAGCTCCAACATAAACCCAATTCAAAATAGCAGAGTGAGGAAATAAACAACAAAATGAGAAGCAACACAAAAGATAGGAATCCTTACTATACAAAGTCTTACCATACTGATAAGCAAGTAAAGAAGAGACCACAATGATGTCAAACTTAGAAAGCAGCCCCACATAATAACAAGCAGAGCAGTCGACCCCAACTCAGTGCAGAGAAGGCCAATCTTTAGAAAATTG
>CAVNYN010276285.1:0-22605 GCA_963692815.1 Nyctanthes arbor-tristis | reverse complement strand
TTGAAATTCAGGAGATTGTATAATTTATTTTTATTTCATTTAATAAAATTATGTGTAATTTCAAATGGTGCCGCGGTAGTTATAATAATAAATAAATAAAAACATTAGTTAATTAGATTACCTAAATTGATTTTCTATTCCAATTGCTTACACTTCCGATGTTCCAATTGCTTCCCCCATTATTATTATTATCTACAGTAATCATCATTATTATTAGCATTAATTAATTATATTACTATTTTTTTAATAAGCATAATAAACTTAAAGATTCATGTCTCGACAAATGATATACCGACAAACAACAGGATACAATGAACACATGACCTACAAATTGAAGAAGAAAGAGCTTGAGATGCAACCGGGTGGACATTCATATTCCTTTCACGAAAGATATGACTGCAAGTCCACAACTCAAATCATTCAAGAGCGATTGAATCTCGTGAAGAAGAGAGCTATTGGGAAGCAAATCCAAGTCACTGTGAAGGCTTTGCACAAGATGAAGGCAATTCAGCAAAATCAATCATTTTTCAATTTTTTTTTTTTTGGGAGACAAGCAAAATCAATCTTAAGACCATGTTCCTTAACAAATTTCAGTCCCAAGAGAAGAGCCGTTCCTTCCCTTTCCATCTTCAATTCGAGGGGGCACCGCAAAACCGATTAAACATTCCAATGACATTCCCAGCATGATTCCTAACCAAAGCACCCACCGAATAACATCGTAATTCATAATTCAATGCAGCATCAATATTTAATTTAAAGCAACCAAGCTGGTGGTGCATTCCAACGATGCGAAAATGTTCAATTATATTACTAGTTTTGATTTTGAGTTAATGCTAGTCTTGATCAACATGTTTGATAGGATACAGTAGGATGAGTAACACACACACACACATATATATATATTTTAAAGTAGCATAATTTTCGTAGTATATATTTTATAGAATTCATGCACTTTGATATATATATATATATATATATCATACTCTCTCTAATACAATTTTAGACTTTTTAATAAAAAAACGGACTATATAATTGGCATACTCAAAAGGCAATATGAATCATATAATTGGGACTCTCGGAGTATTTTTTTTGGAAGGACTCTCGCAGTATTTAAAGTAACACTATTTGGTGACATACATTAATTGATTAAAATAAATAGCTAAAGTACTGTAAGTCTACAATTTGATTTGAGTAAGAGCATCTACATTGATAGTGTTAAAATTAATTATCTATCTAAGTAAAAAGTAGAGTTTTTAGTAATTATTAAAGGACACCTAAGGAAGTTAAGTTTAACTATTAATTTGTGTCACATTGGTGATTCTAAATAAGAATATCCACATTGATAGTGTTAAAATAGGTTGTTAGTAGAGTTATTAGTTAACAACTCAAAAAATAATACACATTAGTGGTGTTAAAGTAGTTGTTAAAAGCATTTAATTTAATAAATTAATTTTATTGTTAAAGTTAACAACAAACTTAACAACTTTA
Source organism: Nyctanthes arbor-tristis (assembly GCA_963692815.1). NCBI lineage: Eukaryota > Viridiplantae > Streptophyta > Magnoliopsida > Lamiales > Oleaceae > Nyctanthes > Nyctanthes arbor-tristis. The sequence continues at coordinate 21,117 of CAVNYN010276285.1, read as the reverse complement.
TGATATTATTTCTTCTTTTTTTATTTTAATTAAATTGGGATTGACCCACCATTTAACTATTGAAGTGGTAATTAAATTTAACACTCTTATTTACAATCACCAATGTAACACAAATTGATAGTTGAATTTAACTTATTTAGGTGTCATTTAACAATCACTAAAAACTCTACTTTTTACTTATGTATATAATTAAATCTAACAACATTAATGTGGATGCTCTAAGAGTGTTAAATCTAATCATTAATTCAATAGTCAAATAGTTGATCAATCTCAATTTAATTAAAATAAAAAAAAATAATACATTATAAAGTATTAAGTTTGTTGTTAACTTTAACGATAAAACTAATAACTTGTTAAATTAAATACTTTTAGCAATTACTTTAACACCACTAATGTAGATTGCGCATCTACATTGGTAGTATTAAAGTAGGTTGTTAGTGGGGTTGTTATTTAACAACTCAAAAAACAACATATATTGGTGATATTAAAGTAGTTAATTAAAGTATTTAATTTAACAAGTTGTTAGTTTTATTGTTAAAGTTAACAACAAACTTCACACTTTATGTGGTATTATTTCTTTTTTTTAATTAAATTGGGATATGTCTACTATTTGAGTATTGAATTGATGATTAAATTTAACACTAATTACCAATGTAACACAAATTAATAGTTAAACTTAACTTGTTTATGTGTCATTTAACAATCACTAAAAACTCTACTTTTAGCTTATATAGATAGTTAATTTTAGCACTACCAATGTGGATGCTCTAACATTTATTTAATCTATATATATCTTAAAGTGAGATAGTCTATTTTTAGATTTAGGCTGAAAATTTCACTTGCCAAATCTAGAATTTCTCTCTTTTTTTTTTTTTTTAAGCTTGTGTTTCTTAAGCAACGAAAAATTACTTGCAAGGCATTGAAATCAACCAGGTATTAATTGAGACCTTAAAACCTTTTTGTGTTTCCAAGGCAGACCTTCATGCGTGCCTTGAAAATTCAACTATTAACTATTAATGGCTGCAAGGCCCCGCTATCTTGCAGCCTCATTTCTATTTTTTTTACTTTTTTATTATTTTCTTTTAGTTTTTTTTTTGAAAGAAAGTTTTTTTTTTAAAAATTTATTATAACTTATGTTCCATCAAGTCTTATGGTTAATTTTCTTTTTGAACTTAGAATTATTTTTTTAAAATAATACTTTCTATCTTTGTATCTTATGCTTTGAAAACTAATGAAAATCTCTTTTATTAATTACTTCTTGACCTAATTTGTATTCATCATATAATCAATCCGCTTTAAAAATAGCATTAAATGATTCATATTTTAAATAAATTAGCATATCTATATATATCATAATAATTACGTAATGTCATCTTTACTATATAATGTGTAATAAATAAAGTTGTATTTGTTAATTATTTTTTTGCGTTAATATTTATATATATTGATTTTTTATAATATGTCATTGTTTTCAAAGAATTATTACTCCCCGTCTCATAAAAACAGTCTCAGTTTCATTTTTTCGTCTGAAACTATTGTCCACTTTAGTTAGTTTTTTAATTTTCTTATGTGTCTCTATTTAATATGCATATATTAATAAATAAGAACTAATAAAATTGAATAACAATTAAATGAAGGATATATTATGAAAAATGTTCATAAATTCTATTTTTCTAAGAATATTAATGGGACTTTTTAAAATTATATGAAAAATGATATGAGACCTTTTTTAGGGGACGGAGGGAGCATTATTTATGCTTTAGAAAATTTTATAGTTATTTTTACTTTTTTTTTTGTATTTATAAATTTTTATTGGAAACTGATGAAAACATGGTTAAGTTTTTTATTTTTGTATTTTATTTCTTGGAAATTAAATGAACATACACGTTATTAATTAGTTCCCGACCAATTTAACGATGCATGTAAAAAATAAGCTAGCATTTTAATTAAAGGGTGATCGGCGCAAAAGGTCCCTGCTTTTGAGTTGTTTTGTGGAAATCGTCTATGCCTTTGATTTCTTGGCAATTTCATCCTCACCTTTATATTTATTGACGGAATTCATCCCTGTCGTTAATCTTTCCATTTTTCAACATTTATTTTTGTAATATTATATCTATATATACACACATATAGTTTATAAAGTCTAAATTAATGCATTAATTATTATTTTTTATATTTTAAAAAAATTAATGCACTCAAATATAAATACGCTAATAAAATGTTAAAGAAGATTAAATAAGAAAAGTGTGTTTTATTTTATTATGTTGTTTTACAGGGTTCAGAACTGATTATTAAATAAACGTATAGTTAAAAAGTATAATAAGCAAAATAATTAACAATGTTGTCGTCTAAATAAAATAAAATAAAGTATAATTTGATTCTCTGATAATTTTCTTGAATATCACACACACATACATTCTCTTCACTTCTTCTGATAGTTCCGACTGTTGAAGAGTATATGTGTGTGTGATATTCAAGAAAATTATCAGAAAATCAAATTATATTTTATTTTGTTTGATTTAGATGGCAACATTGTTAATTATTTTGCTTGTTATACTTTTTTTACTATACGTCTATTTAGTAATCAGATTTGAACCCTGTAAAACAACATAATAAAATAAAACACACTTATCTTATTTAATTTTCTCTAACATTTTATTGGCGTATTTAAATTTGAGTGTATTAATTTTTTAAAATACAAAAAATAATAATTAATGTATTAACTTAGGCTTTATAAAATATAAGTGTGTATATATAGATATAATATTACAAAAATAAAAGTTGAAAAATGGAAAGATTAACGGCATGGATGAATTCCGTCAAGAAATACAAAGGTGGGGGGACGGAATTGCCAAGAAATGAAAGGTAGGAACGATTTCCACAAAACAACTCAAAGGTAGGGACCTTTTGCGCCAGTAACCCTTAATTAAATGTGTCATAAACCAAGTTTTATTTTATTTATTATTTTTTAGTTGGGAAAATGAGTTGGCATATTAATTTTTTTTTACCCTTTTAGAATTATGGTTTAAAAAAAAAAAGTGGATTTCAAAAAGTTAAATAAGTTCATCAAACAACATTAACGGTTGGCTACTTTGTAGACTTTTCTCTCTGTATTTTTTATTTTCTTAAAAATTATTTGTGCTTAAGAAACAATATAACAATTTTATTTTGCTAATTTATAAAATTTTTTATTTTAATTAGAAACTAATCACATTGCATTTTTTTCCTTTTGGCAAAAAAAAATATGTCTTTATTGCTTTATTTATTTTTTACGTGCATATAATAATAAAATTTAACTAATTTTTATTTACCATTATTCAAATTTTTGATGTTAAAAAAAATTTACGTATAAATTCATGAACATTAAATAACTTCACTAAATAATATAAAAGGTCAGTTGCTTATGTGCTTTGTATAAGGTTTTCTTCCCCCCCTCCCCCTCATTTTTTAAGATTGTAATTGTTGGTTTTTAGAAAAAACTACAATTGGTACCTTATATAACCGTTTTTCGTTTCTAAGACACACCTTCACACGTGTCTTGGAATTCAACTAATGAGTATTCATGGCTGTCTTGCAACCTCTTTTTTTTAAAAGTTTTTTATTAATTTCTTTTAGTTTTTTATTTTTTTGAAAGAAAGTTTTTTTTTTAAAATTTATTATTACTTATGTTCCACCAAAACTTATGGTTAATTTTCTTTCAAAAAAATAAAAAAAACTTATGGTTAATTTCTTTTTTAAATATAGAATTATTTTTTTTAAAACAATGTTTTCTGTCTTTATATTTTATGCTTTGAAAACTAAGGAAAATACCCTTTATTCAACATATAGTCAATATGTTTTAAAAATAGCGTTAGATGATTCATATTTTAAATAAATTGGCATATTATGTATATCATAATTACATGATGACATCTTCACAATATAATATGTCATAAATTAAATTGCATTTGTTAATTATTTTTTTGTGTTAATACTTTTATATATATATATATATATATATTGATTTTTCTATAACGTGTCATTTTTTTCAATGAATTATTATTCCTCGTCCCATAAAAAGGGTCCCAGTTTCATTTTTTTGTCTCAAATTATTGTCCACTTTAGTTAATTAGTTTTTTTAATTTTCTTATGTGCTCCTATTTAATATGCATTAATTTTAATAAATAAGAACTAATAAAGTTGAATAATAATTAATCAAAGTGTATATTATTGAAAAACATTCATAAATTATACTTTTTCCATGCATATTAATTGAACTTTTTAAAATTATATAGAAAATGATATGGGACTGTTTTTTTATGGGACAGAGGGAGCATTATTTATGCTTTAGAAAAATTTATGGTTATTCTTTTTTGTATTTACAAATTTTTTATTGGAAACTAATAAAAACATGGTTAAGTTTTTTGTTTTTGTATTTTATATCTTGAAAACTAAATGAACATACACGTCATTAATTAGTTCCCCACCAATTTCTATTTCACTTAATTGTAATTAATCAGTTCTAAAAATAATATTTAACGATGCGTGTAAAAAAAATTAGTTAGCATATTAATTAAATGTGTCGTAAACCAAGTTATATTTTATTAATTATTTTTTAGTTGGGAAAATAACTTGGCATATTAATTATTTCTTTATTGCCCTTTTAGAATTGTGGTTTAAATTTTAAAAAAAAGTGAAGTCCTAAACGTTAAATAAGTTCATCAAGCAACATTAACGGTTGACTGCTTTGTAGACTTTTCTCTCTGTCTTTTTTTTTTATTTTCTTAAAAATTATAATTATTTGTGCTTAAGAAACTATATAATGATTTATTTTGCTAACTTAGAAAAATTTTATTTTAATTAGAAACTAATAACATTGCATTTTTTTCCTTTTAGCAAAAAAATGTGTCTTTATTTCTTTCTTTATTTTTTTCGCGCGAATAATAATAAAAATTTGGCTATTAATCCTTATTTACCAATTTTCAGATTCTTTGTGTTACTTAAAAAAAAAGTTAACTATGAATTCATGAACATCAAATAACTTCATGAAATAGTTGCTTATGTGCTTTGTTATAGATTTTTCTTTTTTTTCCTCATTGTTTAATATTATAATTGTTTATCTTTATAAAAAAATATAATTTACTTAGAAAATAATAATAAATTATTTTGCTCTTTTAAAAAATTTTTAATTGAAAATTAATGACTTTATGTTTTTTATTTTTCCATAAAAATATGCCTTTATTTGCTCATATATTTATTTTTTTCATGCGCCAAATAATAAAAATTTGACTAATTGTATCATAATATGTTACGCTACATATACTGTGGTTCGTATTTATAATGATTTGAATGATATTCATAGTTGTATAATAAATTTTGTAAATTATGATTTTCATGCATCGCCCAAATGATTTAGAAAATATATGAAGATTTCTATGTGGTAGAAGTTGCATAATGTAGTTGTAAAATATATTTGACATACTACCGTTTATTTCTTATGCACCACCAAAGATTTAGAGCATTTCTAAGAGACTTTTTAACTCAAATATACTCTTTACTTTATAGAGTAAATGTCTAAAAATATGCTTCAACAAATTCGTTAAATTAACTTTAAGAAATAGAGAGTGTGATTTGACTCTTTAACTTTTATTAACTCAGGATGAGGATGCAATCAGGGTGGTGGCAGGACGGGGAAGATCCTCGTAACCCGTCCCATTTTACAAATTTCTTTTCTTTTGTTTCTCTCTTTTTTTTTTTGCCCCAACAGAGTTTAAGTGATAAATGTTTGAGGTTGCTCATAAAAGCTTACATTGCTCATAAAAGCTTACAGGCTTGAGTCAAAGCAATGTAGATTACTTGTGGTTTTTTAAATTAAATAATAATAAATTATTTTTAATAAAGTGGGTTTCGAGGCAGGGCAAGCAAAAAACCGTCCGCTCCCTCTAAGCATTCCGGGGGAGGGGCAGCTGGACGCTCCTCTGTGCTCATTCTTGGCAAGACGGGTCCCAACGGGGTTTGGCTTTCGAATATACTTTGCAATATCTATGCAAGTGTCTAGAATTGATAAATAGGGCATTTTAAAAAAAATTAGTTTTCTGATCCCTTGTAACGCTTGGGCAATTCATCGTATTTATGGAATGATTGTAACATTCTAAAGTTAACTAAAAACATGAGACTTCAAAATAGTGGGTCGAGTGAAGAGTCAGATGAGTTGAATGCTTTCTCAGAGTAGATTATGCACATAGGTGATGGAACTCCTGGTGGGCAAAATGATGGACATGCCACTATTGAAGTTCTTGATGACCTCTTTGTGCATTCTACATATGATCGTATCGCTGCAATTGTGAAAAGCACTTACTCTGTATTTTTGTTTCACAACACCGATGCAAGTTACCTATAGCATAGAGCAATCCTAGCACCAACATTAGATGTGGTTGAATCTGTTAAAGATTACGTGTTGTCACAAAATGCAGCTGAATGAACATCATATTTAAGCTCTGACTAGTGTTGTAAAGATAAAGGCGGTGCTGATTTAACATACACCTAAGTTCTTAAACAGCATAAAGTTTTCCAAGTTATGAGTTGAAATTAAAGATTGCAACGCTGGTAATGTTATTGAGATATATAGACCATTCTCTTAGACTGTGCAATAGGACTAGATTGGTTATAACCGAATTGGGGGAAACATGTGTTGGAGGCAAGAATTCTTTCAGATGCTTATGCTGGCCACAAGGTGTTGATCTTAAGGATGACATTGACACCCTCTGACACAAGGTTGCCCTTCAAATTTCGGCGAAGGAAGTTTCCCATCAATGTTTCGTATGCAATGACTATAAACAAAAGTCAAGGCCAATCACTTATCAATGTTGGACTTCTTTTGAAACAACCAGTGCCTAGTCACAGACAATTGTATATTGCATTCTCCAGATTTACAAATCGCAAAGGACTGAAGATTTTGATCTATGGTAACGGCTCTACTGAGAGAAAATCCACAACCAATATAGTTTTCAAAGAGGTATTTTGAAATTTAAGGTGAATTAGATTTACATTTGACATTGAAACGTAAATCTTTATTAACTGTGACCTCAATATCATTTATTAAAACTTTTTTTATGTATTCATCGAGTACATTCATTCTGATTTAGTATATTAATTTATCATCCATGAACCGATTTCAATACAGTGTCTATGGTTATAAAATATATAATTTATGATTAAATCATTTTTAGAGAAAAAATAGCTTCTTTTTGGTCCCGTGCAACGCATGGGTAATATACTAGTTTATTATTATAGTAACACATCTAGGTAACAATAATTCTTGTTCTACTTATATTTCCCATTTATTTATTGAATAAAATTCAAGCCCTTTCCGTGTTGTTTAGATAATTATGTATCATTATGTAGCAAAAATAGGAAGGGCGACAGGGCGAAGTGAGTTTGGGTTTGCCTTTTCTGCACTCCGATCCGTTAACAATTCCCCTGTCCCGTTAACAATTCCCCCATTCTGTACTCCGTTTGAATTTGGCTGGGCTAGGTTGGGCTGGGCTGGGCTGGGCGGGGTGGGAAAAATTCCAATTACCCTTGTCGTTAAAGAATTTTTTTTTCTTTTTTAGTTTTCCTTATAATTAATATTCAAAATTAAGAAACACTAAGTTGTCTATAATAGTAAAGACTAGGAATTAATATGCGAGGTCATGGTTTCGAATTGAGGGATCCGCCTAAGAGTTTTTTTTAGTTAAACTGAATAAAATAAATTATTTTCTAAAACGGATTTCAGAACGTGGCAGGCCGGGACGGGTTGGGCTGAGCAAAAGCTGCCCCGCCACATTAAGCATTCGGGGTGCAAACATTTACCCCGTCCTTACCCCATTTCTCATCGCGGTGAGTCCCCACGGGTTATGGGGTTTCGAGTTTAAATGGTCATCCCTAAGCAAAAATGAATTAATATTCAGTTAGATGTCATATTAATTAATAATAATATTAATAATCTCTATATAAAAAAAGAGTTAGTTTGTGATACAGTTGTACTGTAATTTTTCTGTCAAATCTATATTTTTTAGGACATTTTAGACTTTTTGGCTCGTTTCGGTAATGCTTGTGGTCGTCTATATCTTTCCTATTCCGTTTTAAATTGATTTGATTATATTTTGTTGTTCCGATTTCAATTTTCCCTTATCTTCTTCTATCTTCAAAATTCTTTCTCTGGGTTGTGTGATTTTTACCCTTAATTTCAATTAAAATATAAAGACAAATATTTATATTTCTTGTAGGATTCCGACGAGAGATAACTTATATGAAACTTCTTATTGTTGGTTGGTACATCATATTGGTCCTCACAAGTAAGGATGACAGATTTAACCCAAAAACCAAAACCCAAACCCGTTGGGGACTCGCCCCGATTGGAAACAGGACGGGGATGGGTTTTGGATCCCCCTCCCTCGCCTCGAAACCCGATTTTTGGCTTTTTAAGTTATTTATTAAAAAAAAAATTTACTTAGTGTATAACATTACTAGGTCTCGAACCCTCAACCTCTCTCAACTTATATATATATTAGGTGGACTTGAATGTGTTCCCACATTAGATTCACAAGAAAAATGAGGAAGAATAAGCTTTTATAAATGGAAATTGGGCAAAAGCTGGACATCAGCATAGGAAAGCATCCCACATCGGATCCATAGAAAAATAGAATAAAGCCAACTCATTATAAAAGCAGATGCTTGTGAAGGATATGCCTTGGGCCAATGTGACTTGTCTTGTGCATGGCCTAATGACAATTGAAAGTAAATAATTTGGGGTCTTTAGGTAAAAGAAAACTAGACTAGACTAGGCTTTCAACAATACACCATAGAATGAATAAATAGCATAAATACACTCTTTATTGTCAAGACTAGGCAGCTTATTATTGATAATAAATTATACAACCAAAATAATAATAATAATAATTGCAATAATTAATTATTAATTAATCACCAACATGCTCAGATAAAGCAAGTTAACAGAATGCAGTTTGAAGAAATTTGTTGGGATCATGTACATTATCAACTCGAATTTCAAAACCACCGAATTTGAAAATCCATATTGCCAATCCAAATATAATTATATATACAAGAGGGAATTGGATATTAGAATTTACAATTCTAATGCATAATTAACGTCGACCCATCTATGTGAAGAAATATTAACGTGAAGACCCTCTTCTTCACCACTCAACCTCAAGGTATGTGGTAGTATCATGTGCCTTCAATCTTTAAAATCATTTAATTATTACGTGTTTACTAACCATTGTGAACCATCAAAATGAAGCCTATAGTACTCAATAACAGCCGTGTCTGTGGAAACCCACATGGAATCATCATGAAGTATGGTTTAATGTACTCCAGGCAGTGTTTCCGCAGCAATGCTAAGGAAGTTGGCTTTATCAAGTATCGCTGAATCTGGAATTTTGAAGGCCTCCTAGAATGTTGAGGGCTTGAAGGCGACTGCTTCCTGAATGCGACAGCAAGCTTTTGTTTTGGATTAAGAGTTGATGCTTTGCCTAACCCACTTAAAATACTGTTGGTTTAATTATTACTTTGAAGACTATTATTAAACCTTTAGAACTTTTTGAGTATCAATGGTTTTGTTAAAAAAAAGCCTATGGTACTTAATCTATATCCAAATTCTGACTCCTAGGACATAATCACGACCGAAGGGAGGTTTTCTCCCTCACTGATACAAAAATGTAAGAGATGACTGTCACATAAACGTATCATTTGATTTGGTCGTATCATACCAATGTGAGGGTAGTTGTATCAAACTTGTGCCAGTGTCACATGAACGAATCATCTCTAGGAGTTTTGCATATGGTGGAGTTTTAAAAATAAGATAGAGAGTATAATACTTTCTCGCGAATATACTGTCATATACAAGCACAATTTTTAAACTCATCAAAGTAATAAAAGAAAACTTGTTCCTAATAATTTTAAATTCTCAGCTACATGCATTCTTTTCCACTACTATTTCCAATTCAACTATAAGGTGACTGGGTCTTCCGTTTTTAACTAACCCAAAACGTATTAATTCCCGTATCAACTACTCTACCCCCAACATAATGTATCATCCTCCGACGTATCACACCGGTAATGATGACTCAACCAATTCCTCTTTTAAGAAAGTTTAGATGAAAATCATATTTTACATTTGAAAGAACATATGGTGAAGTACACCAATCTTGATGTATTAAAATTTAAAGCAATGTAGACATGTAGTTTCGAAAAATTAGATAATAACTAAATTAACTGTATTGCAATAAAATGAAGAACTTAAAACGAACTAACATTAGATGAAAATCATATTTCATATTTGAAAGAACAAATGGTGAAGTACACTAACCTTGATGTATTAAAATTTAAACGAGGTAGACTTGTAGTTTTGAAATTAGGTAATAACTAAATTAGTTGTATTGCAATAAAATTAAGAACTTAAAATGAATTAACATCATTTTCTTAGAAAATTTTTGAGGGATCTTTAACTACACATATAGTGTATATACACATATATCTAAATTTCCCATCAGTACTTCTGCCTTTGACATTAATGGAGAGATATGAATATTTCACAAGCAAAACTTTTAGGCCTAGCAAGTCATGCTCCAAGTCTACTATCATCTTAAACAGAGAAATTTCTAATATTTATTGCTTTATCTGGGCAATTAATTATATAATTCCATAGCTACTGACAGATCTAGAGTTTTGACACCCGTAACACCCAGTCGAAAAAAGGACTCCTCCCAAATTGTGCAATTACCTAATATCTTGCGACTTTATTTTATTATTATTGTTTTTGAAAGTATCTTCCTACTTTATTTTTTAATCTAATAATTTAATTAACAATTAATTATTAATTATTAATAATTAAGCGATTGCAAAAAAAATTATTACTAACTAAGCAAATAACACATATATGTAACTAACAAAAAAGAACATGTAAACCAAGGATAAAAGTATATGTTTTAAATTTTAAATTCAAAAATTTACGGATAGATATCAAAGACATGATCTATAGAAAATTACGTGAAAGTTTAAAACGCAACCTTCAGATAATGTTTATATAATAAATTTAATATATTAAATAATTCAACAACCACAAATAGAATTAAAAATTTAAAAAATACCCCCTAAAAAATAGATGTAAACATGTAACTATAAAGTGTAAATCTGCAAAATAAACAAAATGAAGGTATATGTGCAATTCATTGAAAAAACAGGGTGCCAGATCTAAATTTTCCAAATAATTTTATTATACGTGTACCTTCTTGGGCTAATGTTCACTTTAACTAACTTCAGATCATTATTATGTAATTTTGGTATCATTTCAAGTTGCAATACTGAGAATGAATGATAGAATCATACAATATTTCAGATGCATGTGCTCAAAATTAAAAAAAAAAGAAAAAAAATTCGGGGTAGGGATCGGGGATTTTCTTCGCCCGGCCCAGACTCAACTGGGGATCGGGGCGGGGTAAAAAAAAAATCGAGGTGGGTCGGGTGAAGCTAAACCCGGCCCTGGCCCCGCCCCGCCCCGTTGCCATTTCTACTCACAAGCCGCAAATGGTGAAGAAGTCAGAGCTTCCACTACATATTTCAAAAAATATTTTAATTAACTGGAAAATCAAAATGATATGATTTGTTTTGTGGCGGTAGGCAAGTAATACTAGAATGACAGTTGAATTGGGTAAATAAAAATATAAATTTATGTCTTTATATTTTACTTAAGATTAAGGATAACATACCTTAATAATAGAATTATATTTTAGGCAAAAAAAAAGAAAATAAGGGTAAAAAGGTCATTTTAACAACAAACATTGATAAATTTGGATAATAAGGTCTTTTTGCAAGGATATTGATACGTTAAGGTTAAAATCACCAATGATATTCATTTCCACACTGACATTAAACGATTAGGTCTATTTGTGCAAATTACCAGTTTACTTTGTAATATTTTAATTTTTTATTATATAAATAATTTACTCTTTTGTTTTTTAATCATTTTTTAATTGTTTTTCGCAGACTACTACAGTTACATATTTTATTAAATAGATTTTTATCACATTTAGATAATTCTTATGGATTATCAATAATTATCAATAATCTTATCATTTGTCAAATAAAATTATTTTATTTTACATAAATGCATTCACTTTTCTTAAAAAAAAAAAAAATAGACTGATTTATATGAAGTGCTTATTAGGCTTGGATTTTTGAGTTGAAGTATCCCCTCCCCCCCCCCCCCCAAAAAAAAGAACTTTTAAGTTACTTATTTTGTAATCTTTTAACAAACTTTTATTGTTATCATGTAGATTTTTTCTTAACATATTTCAGGAGGTTCTAATATATTTACTAAAAAAATAAATAAAATAGTTTTCAATAAATATTTTATAATTAACATTTTAAAATTTATAAAACGTCTATCATAATATATAGTTACTAAGTAAAATAAAATATTTTTTTTCTAAGATCACGTAATTACATTTCATATCCAATTTCATATAAAAAGTTTCAATCCACGACAAGATAATAAAATATTACAATTGACAAGTGGCTAATCGATCATTACATTTCATATCCAATTTTATATAACAAGTTTCAATCCATGACAAGATAACAAAATATTACAATTAACAAGTGACTACTCGATCATTACATTTCATATCCAATTTCATATAACAAGTTTCAATCCACGACAAGATAACAAAATATTGCAATTGACAAGTAGCTAATCAATCATATATTATTCCATCTTATATATTAACTATTACATATAATTTATTTTGACATTGTCCGTGTAACACATAGGTGAAAATATAGTAATAGTAATATAGGAAATGACTTATTTCAAATCTTTTAAATCAATTTTAAGCAGGAATGCAACCATCACATCACAGCGTTAACAATTAATCTGATTCCCATTTTAATGACTAACATTCATGAACATGACTCAAGACTTTCATTTTTTCTTTCTTTTTTTTTTTTTTATAATTATTGGCACCAGATATCCTAGCTTTACCAGACTAATCATGGGCCTCTAGGGCCCTCGGCCCTAAAACCCCGAAAGAGGTAAATCGCCGGATGTGCCTTGACTAGTCTCCGGTTCCCCTCTAAGACTACACTTCTGCACACGATGGGTCCTCTGCCACACACTCCAACTCCCTTTAGTAGAAAGTCAACACTTTAAGTGCCTTCAGTGGAGAAGTCCACAATCCAACACCCTTCAGCAGAAATTCCACACTCCAAGTGCTTTCAGTGGGTTTCGAACCCCCACTCTGCCGCTGAAAGTGAGCCTTTCCGCTGATTGTTCGACTAGACGAGCTGTGCCCCGAGGGGCCATGACTTCCCGCTTTCATCATATGTTCGTCAGTCTGGATAAAGGCTACACTCTTGGACTGGAGTTGAACGGAGCTCGAGCATAGTCTATTAACGTGCCCAAACTTGGGTCGAACTGAAACGAATTGATTTGATCTTGGTCCCTCTAAAACCCGAGCTTGAAGCCCGAACAATTTCTTCGTCATGTATGCCTCATAAAATTGAGTTCGTTTACACCTCGAACCTTTTTCTGAAAGAAAAATTTTATTCCCGTCCTAAAATTAACGAAGAAAAACAACTAAACAAGAGAGTGTAAATTACAATGCATAGAACAAGTAGCTGAACACATGAAGTAGCTGAACTCATTGCAAGTCATGTTACACGTATAATATAAGTCAATAAACACATGAAGCAGGCCAGTAAAAATACACAGGAAATACATCCCATAGAATATAAGCATCTCCAGTAATTGCAAACTAGAATCCGGCTTATTATTCCTGAAATAGAGTTGCATAAATGCAGGTAATGAGCATCCAGATTGGAAATGGCCAAATGGGACAACTGGATTCCTGTGTTCTACATTTGCTCAAACGTTTGAATATACAGTAAGTTCGATTCGTCTCGGCGTCTCCCAGTCCTTGAACTTCTCGCTTCCTCTAGGTTTCGCGATGGGCGCATTCATTCCGGCCATTTTTGCATTGTACTTGGACAGAAGATCACCATTGTAGGTCCAGCTGCATAGTGAACAGCAAAAAATTACGAACTGGCTAATCATTGATGTACATGTTATGCTACCCAAATTTAGATTGCAAGACCACCATCATAACATATGGGATGCTATCAGGGTTCACATTTATATTCACAAGTTTACTCGGATAAGCGAAAACTCAACGAATACCTCCAGCTCCAAATCAAAAAGACAACTTGTGAGAGGTAAATAAATAATAATAAATAAAAATTAAGTTCAAGCCAAGATCATAACTTAGAAGATTCTATCCAAGCTTAAAATGAAAATTGAAAGAAGCCATGATATTTTAGCTTCAAAGATGAAGCCATCATATTTCATTCTCGATGCAAGAAATACTTACGGGTTATTCCAATCAGTTGTGTCTTCGTTGATGAGATGAGTCCATTTCGTCCTTCTACTAAGACCAAAGCGCTTGACCTGCATGACCTTGGGCAATATGGTGTTATCCATCTTATCCTCACCGGTTGGAGCTGAGAAGTCACGTGTATAAATGCTATCGGTTTTGGCAGTTGCAGCATGATCATCAGGATCTGTCTGGAAGAAAGCACCCTTATGGTAGTATCTCTGCAAGAATTCCTGCTTTTGCTTGGGTTGTTTGGTTAGTTTCGGATTCTTCCTCTCCTACTCCTTCATCTCTTCCTTTCTCATGTTTCTCGCCCTCTTAGTCTCCTCCATCTTCTTCAACATATTCTCTCTGTCATCTCTATCCCCCTTGATCCTCGCTCGCTCTCTATCCTTCCAAGCGTCATATTCCTCCGCCTCATTCACATCATCTTCGGTATCCACATCAGCAATACTGGCTTCCAACTCCATGTTCTTGCGGGTCTCCTTGGCTTCCCGGATTTTTTCAACCACAATTTGCTTTTCCATCCTCGTTTTCACAGCTTCCTCCAGTGCCCTCTTTTTTGCCTCAAGCCTCTCACGTTCAGCAATTGTATCTCTTAAAGATTTATGAGAAAAAACTGGTCTCGGCATTGCAATGCCTGTCGTTATTTCTTCAGAATCACTCTTGTACACAGACTCCTCTGCCTTCTCTTCCTCTTCCTCTTCTTCTTCTGGCATCAGTGCTGCCTCCTCTTGTTCCGTTGGCAACCGCAACTCCCTTCTCCTCCTTCTCCGCCCCTCCACTGCATCCTCATCCTCCTCGTCCAACTTCAATCCTTCTTGCCTCCTGCTTTCTTCGTCTATAGTTGAAAGAATCTCTGCCCGCCTAATGCCCCTATGATCTTCCCTCGCCTCCTCAAGATTATCAATTCTACTCTCAGCTAAACGATGCAGTCTAGGATCATCCTTTCTCATAACATCAGTATCCACGTGACTGGGAAACGCTTCCTTAGCGCAGCAACCCCAGCCATCTTAATGTCCCCATCTTCATCAATATCACCCGCCCATTCCGGTGTTTTTCCAGGCCAATACCTCTTAACTTTTGTCTGCCCCATCTTACCTCTAATAACTGCAATTACTGTATCACTAGCCCCAGCTACAAGGATACACAACCAACGCTACCTCAAGATCCATTCTTAATCACCACAACTCAAAAGTTCAAAAACGGGTGCGCAAAAAACTGTAAAAGGATCTGATTCTAATAAATATCCTGTTATAACATGAACCTATCCGAACAATCAAATCGATCGCAAAATCAACATATAAACTGATAGTAAAGCACGTCTTTAGAAAAATAAAGAAACTGCTTTTACTTATCGAGTTCGGCAATGTTTGAGATGGATAAGCATGGAGAACCCTCCGGGGAATAAATAAATAAATATATATATATATATATATATATATATTGCCACCTCTCCCGCCTAAACCGTTTAACGAAGCACGAATTCAATAAAACGTTTTCAGTTACCTTATTTGACAATTAATAAATAAACTAAATTGGACATATCTACAATATAATAAAAGGCTAGATATATGGAAACTTTTAATTACCTTTTATACTCTAATATAATAATTAAAAGTCTCGAATAACCTTAACTATTTATTACCTTCTTCCCATCTATAAACTTAAGGGGGTCTCCTCAATATGGAATCTAGTGGATTTTAGAAATACATATAATTTCAGGTGTCCCCAATTTAGAATTATATGCATTTCATATCCGGTGTCTTCAATTTAAAATTCTATAGATTATGTAGAATTTTGATATTCTCAATTACCCATAGAATATGATAAATTTCATTAAATGATGATTTCAATGAAATTCTATATATTCTAAACTTAAAAAATACACTTGCAACATTTTTCTTGAAATCTGAACTATCACCTTCGGATTTTTATCGATTTCATAAAATCTTTTTATATCTAGATAATTAGTAAAAATTTAAAATCAAAAGATTTCAAAACTCGTTTTTCCTTGTCACTCTGGTTTTTAAACAATCATATCACATTCAATTTATACAAAAATGGTGAGTATAATTTATTATTATCATGGTTGATTTTTCATTAGTTTGATTGTATTCCTATTTTCATTTCTCTGTTCGTGGGGAATTCGATTAATAAACAAAAAATTACATTCTTTTCAAAATAAATAAATAATTTATTAATATCACAATAGCATGTAATTTTTTCCTTCTTCTAATTTTTTAAAAAATCACATTATAATCAAACTTATGGGAACGAAATTATCCATGGACGATATATGAGATTATTATAAAAATATAATGATATTAAATTTAAAATAATTTCATAATTTTTAGTAAAATCCAAATTGACAAAAGCTTCATTTTTTCGAAAATCACATCACATTTTAATTTGTGCAAAGTAAATAAATGTCTAAAATGAAGATAAAGTATTACCATGTTATTAAAAAGTTACAATGTAATTTCATAAATTTTATATTCGTACATAAAATAGAAAATGATTTTGTTATATTTATTCATATTTAATTAAAAAATACTAATTTTTCATTTGAAGGAAGACATGATTGACATTATTTGAATATTTTTACCTTTTTCTTATTTTTTGATCATCAAGTAAAAAGTCGTATAATTTTTTCTATGCCAAGTTAGTATTTAATTTGAACAAAAATAAATAAAAAAGAGAAAAGGAAAGGGTAATTTACACTTAACATCTCCAACCTTTCAAGTATTAATAGATCACGTCTCCAATCTTTATTTTTCCCTCTGTGGGCCCTCAACTTGTTAAAAAATTCCCGTCCAAATCCCAAATAATGGAAAGCGTCAATTTCCTCAGTTAAATCAGCAGCATTTTTGGTAAAATATAAAAAATAAATATTTTAATTTAAAAATAAAACAAATAAAAAGAAAAATAAAAAAGGGGCCCGGCTACCATTTGTGGCAGACCTTTGGTGCCGAAAATGGTAGCAAAAGTGCTGTCGTTTTTTGCGGCCAAAGGGCTGTCAGAAATGGCAATAGAGAGGGCCTGGGGTTTGCTGCCAGAATGCAGCAAGCACGTGGGGTAGACCTCCCCGGCAGCCCGGGGTGTCTCCCCTTCATTTTTTCCTTTTTTTTTGTATTTTTTAAATTAAGATATTCATTTTTTTATATTTTACTAAAAATGCCCTGGACTTAATGGATCAGAAATTGACGTTTTCCATTACTAGGGATTTGGATAGGGATTTGTTAAAAAGTTGAGGACCCACAGAAGGAAAACTAAAGGTTTGGGACGTGATCTATTAATATTTAAAAGGTTAGGGACGTTATGTGTAAGTTACCCAAACGAAAAATGTTACTTTAACGTTTAAACTTATCAACATGACACTAATAAGTTCTTAAATGATTTTATAATTGAGTAGTGTAGCACATGTGTGATGCACATGTAAAAAAAATGTTTCAAATTTAAGTATGTAAAAGTTTTTTAATGAATTTACAATAGTTGAACATATTCTAAAAGTGTAAAAACACAAGGCGTGTACTAATGGAGGAAATAGCGTCAATGGTGGTACCAATCCAAAGACAATCTATATTCATTCCACAATTAAGGAAGAGAATAAAGGAAGATAAAGGTAAAAGCGCGTTGGCAAGGAGAAAAAATTAAAAACAAAAAGAAACCAAAAAACAAGGAAAATGACATCATTAGTGGCGTCAGCCGTTTAGGCTAGAAAACCGGGTTAGACTTCTATTGATTTAGATAGATATAGATATAGATAATAGATAATAGAAATAATGACCCGATAATAAAATAGCAAAACCAGTTTTAGCAAAAAAAAAAAAAGAAGAAAGAAAGAAAGAAAACAAATAGTAAATATGAAATCAGCAAAGAAATCTAATTGGTCTATGTTTAGGCGGGAAAAATGGTGGAAGACTACATTTGATTTAGATAATAATAGATAATAGAAATAATGACTCATTAATAAAATAGCAAAACTGGTTTTAGCCAAAAAAAAAAAAGAAAACAAATAGTAAATATGACATTAGCAAAGAAATCTAATTGATCTATGTTTAGATGGGAAAAATGGTAGAAGACTACATTTGATTTAGATAATAATAGATTACCGGACCACACAGTGTAAAAGCAGGAATAATAATCCAAAAAAATCAATATGAAATTCTATCGATCACATTTTGTGTGGGAGAACCCATTTGAAATCCAACAAATTACATTAGAAATCTACAAAAATTTATGTCATAGAATTTGTGAGAATCTGACCGATTCTGTGTAATTCTATTAAAATCTATTAATTTCATAAGAATTCATACAACCTAAAAAATCCGTCAAATTCTATATTAAAAACACCCCTTAGTAAAACTTTCAATTAGTTAACCTAACAAATCACAAAATGTAAGTCATGCAAAAAAAATTCAATTATAGCTTAAAAAGTTATTAATCTCAACTTTATTCTATGTTATGTTATAAAACAATCAATTAAGAATAAAGGATTTTAACATGGTTCTTGTTTCTAAAATATTGTAAGTTAATTAATAGATTCTTAAATAATTTCATGAATTGTCCTTTGAAGGTTGCGCTAGCAATGTTTTCTATTATCATTCCATATGTTTTGAATTAAATCTTGACATCATCCTTAAGCTAAAATTATATTGAATTTCAATACAAACTAAATTAATTAAACAACTCGAAGTAGCAATTACATGTTATAAGCTAATAACAATAATATGAGTCGAATCCTACACGGAGTGTGCTGCTACACAATAAGACGAAACTACTGGACCCCTGGTTTTGTGTGGGTCAAGATTTTATTGTATCTTTTTATTTTCTTAAAATTTCATTTTATGTTAATTCATTCATTATTGAACCTTTTAGAAAAAAACCTCATTAATTAGATCATTTACAATACTCATTATTTGGTTTTTCATTTCTTAACCCTTGAAACATTTATTATTATTCAGTTAAAATAAATTCTAATATAGACTTAATAAATAATAGTTGTATCAAAAATATTCAGTCATTTAGTTAGAAAAAAATTAATTAATCTTGACCTTTCTTTTAAAACCAACATCGATATTTGAGTTTTATTATAAAATTATTAGAACATTTCCAACTACATTTCGTACATTTCTATTTCTTTACTAGATTTTTCACTCATGCATTTAAATGAAATAACCATTGATCAAATATAGTGTTATGATACTTCAAATATGAGATGAAGTAAACAAATTTTAAAATATTACATGCATGAAGCTAGTGGATATAGTCATCTGAAAAACAAAATACAAATAAATTAAAGATAATTGGTGCGAATAATTTGTAAAAATAGGTTATTAGTATTTACAAATAGGAAGGACAATTAAAAGTACACCTCAGTGATAATCTCCATAGTGATTGGACAAAAAAAAAAAGAAATACGAAAACAAATTTTAATAAATTATAGCATTCATCTTCTTTGAACCCTCATAACACAACTCCTTACAATTTGCAACCTAAATCATGGTCAAAATGAAGCATTTGTTAATTAACCTTTTTATCACCATAATTAATGTAAATGCCTATAAAAATACCTCATTTATTGATAAGGTTTTGAAAAATACCTCTTTTGTTGATAGGGTTATTAAGAGGGTTTTCAATAAAAGAGGTATTTTTCAAGACCAGCCCATGCGGCCATCTATCAACCAATTATGCTAATCTCAGTGACGGCATTTACAATTTGTATATTCTGAGAATTACTTACAACAGTCTAAAACAATGTCTTTATAGTATGTCCACCGAGTCATAGATTTATATTATAATTACCAAAAAAATAAATAAAATTAAGACAACATATTTGTGTCACCCTTTTGTACTGAAATTTTTTTCATTGCTTACAGATTGTGCTCATGTATTTGATCCTCAAAAGTACTAATAAGATCTCGCTCATTATTGTAGGTATCCCCTCAACCTATATAAGTCAACATTTTACTTTTCACTAGTTTACGCATTTGAGCTTAATAACAAATTCATAATAGCACGTATATATTAATGGGTGGTGGAAATGGCTGAAATGAAGCAAGGGTCAGCATTCAGGATCCATAAAAAAGAGAAATAAAACCTTAAAGTTTAATTAAAGCGCAAAAGTAGAGTATGGCAAATTAAGCAAGAATAATTCTAGCTTTGATCAAATCATGTTGAATAACTAAAACCCAATCGTCCAGTTCCATTTACACACTGCATCCCACCATAGTAACGTATAACACAAAATCTAGTAACCCCCAGAACATTCCAATACTATTAATTGACCAAATTGACTTCCGGCTCAGCTCAAAAATTACACTTCTTCAGCAGCAGAACCGTCATGAAATCCAAGATGCTCATCATCTTCTCCTACATTGAAACCAAGTTTGATATAGAAATAAGTTGCAGCTACTTAAATTCACAACCAAGAGGGCAAAATTTCATTAAGAGAATTTTTGGTTGAGATCATCATGAATGTGTAATACTTTTCAAAATCTAGCAAAGAATAAAATTTAAAGAAAAAAACAGAATTGCTAAATCAATTAAACCCATTTAAAATCCAAATGGATAAACACAGTAATTAAACAAGTCTCAGACATCCAAGGAAGGATAGAGCAGCATAAGCTCTCAAGCCCGGCGAAGGCGAAAGCTCTTTGGCGGCCACTGCGAATGTTTTGAGAAACAAGCCTTCAAATTTGTC